>CABHPR010086872.1:0-25871 GCA_902168415.1 Peromyscus melanophrys
CCCCCCAAAGCACTTGTGTACATACGCGCACATGTGCACCTGCACACACATCCACACACCCACACACCAGTGATCTTCCTTTATTTACTGACTCGCTGTCTATCAAATATTTCTTCTCAAAACACTCAGCACATCTCATAGCAAGGCTTTCAGATAATCTCCAAAAGAATTTGCTGCCCTCATTTAACAAGTGCGGGCAGGCTCCAGAAGCCCATCCCACAGGAACAATTTCACATTGTGGTATAAAAGGCCCAGAAGTGTGATTTTTTTCCACATGATACACTTAAAGACCTAAGCTGACTCTTGTTTATCTCATCCAGTTTCCTGGCTCCCTATCCTGTGCACTGGCAACTCCTCTCCTACACTTGGTCTCTCCATCTTCTGATCTCTCTTCTTTCTGATTTTCTAAAACTTCTCTATCCTTCAAAAAAATAGTCTAATGTTTCTAGAGGCCATGTTTAATTTGTGTGTCATAATGGTATTTAATGGTATTTTAAAAAAATGAGTTAGTGCTTAGCTGCCTATACAGTTGATTGTAGCATGAATCTTAAAAGTCTTATTAACAAAATCCAACCCGGAGCCAGTTATTGGGGTGAACACTGGAAGGTCAGAGACACAGAATAAGCCACAGCTATCTCACCTCGCCGGATCCTCAGCTGGTCTTGTTTCCTCAGACTGGAGACCTCTAAGTCCTCATCCAGAATGGGTCTCAGCTGAACTGCTGCTAGAAGCCTGAAAGCTTAACCAGCCACATGCTTCTCCAGGCCAAAGGCTTCTCCAGGCCAAAGGCCTCTAGTTTCTGGTCCTCACGCCTTATGTACCTTTCTGCTTTCTACCACCACTCCCTGGGATTGAAGGCGTGCTTTCTGGGATTAAAGGTGTGGGTCACCATGCCTGGCCATTTCCCATGTGGCCTTGAACTCACAGAGATCCAGAGGGATTTCTGTCTCTGGAATGCTAGGATTAAAGGCGTGTGCTACTACTGCCTAACCTCTGTTTAATATTGTGGCTATTCCATCTCTGACCCCAGATAAGTTTATTAAGGTACACAATATTTTGGGGAGCACAATACCACCACAGTTGATAGCACAAAAGTGTGCGAACATGTTTTGTACCAGGTTTAAGAAAATATTATTTGCGTCTTCCTTTGTTGACTGAGTTGGAGTGATAGCCATGTAGTCTGTGGATAAAATAATGCTTCTGGGAGAAAGAAATCAACAGGTAAACATCTCTAAAGTCTCCTTTCCAAAACCAATCATTAAATTATATAATACACAGTATTACTGCAATACTTTAATATAGATGAGAAAAATGACAAAATGTTTGAAGTTTCATAAAGACTAAAATTTCAATGAAACAGGAATTGCATAGTATTGTCTTGCTGACTTAAAGGGGATAAATACACAAAGACATGAGAAATGCATAGTCCTCTTTTACAATCCTAGTCTATTAAAGTGTAAGTTCAGAGGCCTGAGAAATTGAGATTCTGATGCCCAGGGGCAGGAGAAGATGAATGTTCCTGCCCAAGAAGAGAGATACAATTCATCCTTTCTCTGCCTTTTTATTCTATCATGGTCCTCAAACAATGAGATGGTTCTTACCTACCTACTTGTGTTAGGTAAGGGTAAATCTTTGTTACTCAGTCTGCTAATTTAAATGATAGTCTTTCAACAGTATCCTCACAGGCAAGACCAGATATAACACTTTGTCATCTATTTACACATCCCTTAATCCAGGTAGGATAACAATTAAATTTATCATCTTTAGAGGGTGTTTCAATACAAATAAATAAGGCTGTGTTCACTTTCCTGGGCTGGTACCACTCAGTCATTGAGGCCCAGAGAGAACTAAAAGGTAGAAGGAAGGTGAGTTCACTCTCACTTCTAGAGCTGGGACCAATTAGGATTCCACATGCCCTGGCCTTTGACTGTAGGCCGTATGTGAGAATTCTCCTATTGGGCTCCAGCTAAGACAGTCACAACATCAGCGTCCCTGGTTCTGAGGTCTTCAGGTTCAGTTTCAAACCCACTACCAGCTTTCCTGGTTCTTCAAACTTGTTGACATATTTTGGGACTTCACAGTTTCCATAATCATGTAAGCCAATTATTATAATAAATATCTTACAATTTTATTTATAGACAAAAAATATTGCTTCTCTGGAGAACTGTAGTACATTGAATATTCTCTTCTGTTGATTTTTTTTGTTTGTTTGTTTGTTTTGGTGCCTGTCCTGGATCTCGCTCTGTAGACCAGGCTGGCCTCGAACTCACAGAGATCTGCCTGGCTCTGCCTCCCGAGTGCTGGGATTAAAGGCATGCACAACCACAGCCTGGCCCTCTTCTGTTGATTTTAGTATATATTTACACTAAATTAAAGCTGCATTAGCTCATCAATTGAGGCATTATTCATGCCCATAAAAGCAATAAATTAATTTCTAAAAATTATCATTGATTAAATACACTTAATATGTTCAAGTATTACAAATGAATATAAGTTTAAAATGCATGTTTTAAGTGATAGAATATTAAAGAAAAATGCAAAATTTTGCATATATATATATATGAAAATCTGATTATTTTAGATGGTTGGTTACAGGACCTTCTCTACCTTTCTATTCAGTATTTAGTACTAAGTATTATTATTTTCATAATACTTTAAAGATGAAGTCACTGTAGAAACAATCCTTTGCTATTACAAAAGAAAAATTCAATCCATAAACAATGTCTTTCCCCATCCCCAAGGAATACAGGAATATATTTTAATATACACTGTGGTGGTTTGAAAGAGAATGGGCCCCATAGGTTCATGTGTTTGAAGGTTTGGTTCCCAGTTAGTGGAACTGTTTGGGAAGGATTAGGAGGTGTGGCTTTGTTGGAGAATATGTGTCACTAAGGATGGGCTTTAAAATTTTATAAGCACCACCCGGCCAACCCAGTCTCTCTCTCTCTCTCTCTCTCTCATTGTAGAATATTTTTTAAAGTGTGTTACTTTTGTTTATGTTGCATCTGTTTAACTCTATGAAGCTGTATTACTGTGCCTGTTTAAAACACCTGATGGTGTAATAAAGAACTGAATGACTAATAGTGAGGCAGGAGAAAGGATAGGTAGGACTGGCAGGCAGAGAGAATATATAGGAGAAGAAATCTGGGAAGAGGAAAAGGAAAAGAGAAGGAGGAGTGAAGAGAAGAAAGAGCCAGAGAAGGAGGAGGACATCAGTGGCCAATCACTCAGCTACACAGCAAGCCACAGAGTAAGAATGAAAGTAAGGTTACAGAAGTAAGAAAAGGTAAAAGCCCAGAGGAAAAAGACAAATGGGCTAATTTAAGTTAAGAAAAGCTGTCAAGAAACAAGCCAAGCTAAGACTGGGTATTTATAATTAAGAATAAGCCTCTGTGTGTGATTTATTTGGGAGCTGGGTGGTGGGCCCCTCGAAAGAGTAAAGACCAAAGACCAACCAATAATGCACACTCACTCTCTCTCCCTGGCTGCTGCTTATGGATAAGCAAGCTCTCAATTAGATACTTTCTTTTATAAGAGTGCCTTGGTCATGATGTCTCTTTATAGCAATGGGACAGTAACTATGACATGTATACACACAATAAAATCTACTCAGAAAGTGCAAAAAGAATTTTTTTTTTTTACCTTTTCTTATTCTTGGGCAATGTAGCTGACTTCCTTGAATGTCATGCTGTTCTATATTGTACCATGCAAGGTATTTATAAGAATCTGGTGGAAGCTTAAAATAAGAGAGAAGAGAAATATCATCTGCTATATGTATACATCATATAATATATTTAATTTACTCATATGCATCAAATATTAAGTCAAATTAAAATCCAAATATCCTGTGATGGAAGTCACCTTAGTGAATTCTACATTATACATCTTCATGTCCTGTGTCCCAGCACTTGCAACCTTTTTATATTTGATAGTCAACAATAGAGTGAATAAATATGCGTATAGATACATATAAATATATACATATACATAAAAATTATATATATTTACATTTATAAATGCATTATGAGTCTAATTTAGCAACTCTAACACCCTTTAATGTCTATTTACTGTTTCATGATGAATAATTGATTATAGAACAGGACTAACTTATAAGGTTACCTCATTATATAGCTCCTCTAAACTGTTTTGTGTGTGCGAGGTCTGCCCTTGTGAAGTTACATAAAAGAATCTCTCTGTCCGTGATTACTATATTAAATGTCTGATGGTATTGATTATCTTCCTAAGTAATTCAATTCGCACACACAGATGTTGGTTTATAAACTATTAAATATCCTGGTAGCTTCTCCTGTGAAGCAGTCCTATGTATTAACACAATCTTTAAACTGTGTAGCTATTATTGAATAAAATATTTCAGATTTGGTCATCTTCTTTTTTTGTGGTCAGATTAGCACTGACCAGAACATGTGCTGAAACCATATCTGGGGAAAGTACTTCCTGTTATTCTAGAAGACCTGAATTCAGTTTCCAGGACACAAGGTAAGTGTTTCACAACTACCGATAATTCTGGCTCCAGAGGATTACAGTGCCTCTGGCTTCCACCAGCAATCTGTTGCAAAGATTGTCAGCAATCAGGATTCTCAGCATTTGTATCTCTGATGACATTACTGAGGTTAACATAAACAAATGAATACAATTTATATTACTGAAAAGATGTTATGCTGAATATACACACACACCATAGATTCATTCTTCTGTTTTCCATTGCTACACACATATAGAGTAGACCAACTCAGAGTAAGGGCTTACCAAAGTGTCTTCAAAGCATTAAGAATGATTGCATTAGTCTTACTGAGCCTCTCACATAGTTTATGGTTTGCTTCAGTATAAATTTGTGTAACTAATATAAAAATACTTCAACTGCTAGATAAATCTATCCTTCAGGTGGTTAGTATAATTAAACATGAGTTTTTCCTATGGGATTCAGATGTTTAGTGAGCTAATATACATGTGAGTCTATACTGTGAGTGATTTCCACAGCTTTTAAATCATAATGCCTTTTATTCTTGGCCCAACACATGGGAAAACTGGAACAAGGCTGTCACAAATTGAATTAGGAAAGGATAGCTTTAATCCATGGAATTTGAGACTGGGAGAAGTCTCAGAATTTAAGAGAACCTCCTTCTCCTCTAGAAAACCTGAGTTCAGTTTCAGAGACACAAGGTAAGTGTTTCACAACTGCCTATGACTCTGACTCCAGGAGATTATAGTGCCTCTGGCTTCTACCTGCAACTGCACTCAAGAGCACATACTCACAGAGTGACACATACTCATATATATATATAATTAAAAATAATAAAGAAAATACAATTTTAAAATTTGATCTCTTAATTTCATTACTTAGTCCCTTGATGATCTGGGATCTTTAATTACTTAACCGACATTTTCATTGCAAAAATAAACTGGCACCAAAAATCTGGTTAACAGATGCTAAAATGTTAGGAGTGCTAGTGTAATTTGTTGAAATGGTCAGTGTTTGCTAATTAATTTTCTAGTAACTAAGTTGCTTTTATGAACTATCTCTAAAATAACTAATAAACACAACTAGATCTTAGATTAGTAGACTACAGTGATTAACTTATTCTCTGTTGTATGGCTTATATGTTTATAGAAACAGTTTCAAAATTTTATGTATTTTCGGAATGTATCCTCTCTTTCTTCTATTATGGAATCTAGGTGAAATTTTCTACATAGAAAAACTGTCTGCAAGTTCAGTTCCCTGGGGATGCCATGCCCCATTGCCTCTTAGTACGTCTTTATGAGGCTAATAGTGGAAATAGAAGGAAACTTAAGCTGAAGCTGTATTTGAGAGGAAAAAAATAACCTAGAAAACAACAACAACAAACTTCCATCTTTCACCTGAAATCCAATTTTTTAGCAGTTATATGGCTTAATTTGTGGCTTCTGTTTTTACAGGGAAAGTAGGAGGTGTGTCTTGCTCACCATTGTGCTAAGTTGTTGTTGCGGTATGGCATGTGATCATTTTTCTCTACAAGATGACAGCAAGCATTCATGCCTTGCCTTATGGCTTTTTCCAATTTTGATGCCTCGATTGATTTACCTAGAGCCCCTGACATCCTAGGTTTCTTTAAATATAGTCTTCATTTGTTTCTAGATTGGCATAACAATGGCTCATTGTGTGCTTTGTTATATTCATTTATATAAATGAATGAATATTATTTTATACATATATGTATACATACATATATAGATGATCTTCTGTTGTGTAACAAGCTTCTGTCAGACACTGGGTACACAAAACTGAATAAAATAAAGTAATTGTGTTTGAAAGCCTTATTTTCTATAATTTGAGAGCAGACATAAAAAAAAACGCATCTGACTCCTATAGGCTAAGAGAAACCATTTTAATGAAAGGGGAGGAAGTAAAAACACTCTGGGTCCATGTTGAATACAAAGTCATTTGTGTTTTGAAACATAACATAAGTTAAATTGCCAGTGGAAAAGTTTTTACCCAGGATGATATTCCAGAATCTGCACATGGAGGACATCTCCTGTTCCGTGAAAGAGCTGAACAGGTGTGGGACTCTATGAGATCAGAGCAGCATGCCGTGTGAGATGGACGGGTCCCTCTGCTACTTGCACTTTGATCTGAGGAGCTGAGGGAAAGAATGTGGGAAAGTGTTTTTGTGTGTCTTTTACTGTCTTAAAAATAAATACCTCCATTTAAAATTAAATAACAGCAAATTATAAGCAGAAACTTCCATTTACAGAAGTTGTAAGTGATACTTCAAGAGCTTATAAAAAGACTTTTATATCTTGTTATTCTCCTAAACATACATACGTGTGTGTGTGTGTGTGTGTGTGTGTGTGTACATAGATACAATTTGGGTTTGTATCCACTTAAAACAAGTGCACTCTATCCCCCAAACAAGGACACCTGAATGAACTGCCTGTCCTAGAAAAAGAAATAGTTAGCACACTGCCAAGTTTATGAGATGGCAGTGTGCTCAGGCCACGCACAGGATTGTCATTTCCCACGGAGCTACAGAGCTGACTTGGCACCTGCCGGCATCCTTACTCTCTCTCTTTCTCCTGTAGCTCCTCACAAATATGGGCCATAAATGTTCCCGGCGATTTACCATATATTGGTGACAAACAAACTAAAGAGGAAATTTCTGTGAACAACTCCAGTCACTTTGAAATGCTGCCCAGCCAGTCCACCTGGTTGTCTAGTTTCTTCCACATTCTTCCCTATCATGAGACTGAAATAGAAAGCATCTTTATTTTGTTGTCGTTATTCTTCTGTACTGATTCTCTGCCTTATTGTTCATTTCTATACTTTTCTCAGCAATTGTTATCAGTTTCTCGACCTGCAATGGGTACAATACATAATTTAAATATCAATAATTTTAAGACAAAATAACATGATTTGTGTTAAGAAGCTGTTTTTGTTTGTTCGCTTGCTTGCTTGTTTGATTGATTGTCTGAGACAGCATTTGCCTGTGTGACAGCCCTTGTTGCCTTGGAGCTTGCTTTATAGACCACACTGGCCTCAAACTCACAGAGATCTGCTTGCCTATTCTTCCCAAGTGCTGTGCTGGGATTAAAGACATTAAAGGTATGTGCCACCATGTCTGGTCTTGGAAAGTAAGTTTCAGTGAAGGATTGTCAAGACTAAACAATAAACAATAAAATAAAAATAAATTTAAAAAAAGAAGCTGCCCCTCTATTATGAGGCTTATCTCTCTCCCAGGAGGTTGTATCTCAAACTCTAAGAATCTGTTGCTGTTTCCACAGTCACACTCTCTTAAAAAGTTTTAAAAAGTCAGAAAGCCTAGCCTTATTCCTCACCCACCTCAACAGTTTCTATCTTGTTCTAGAAGTTCCCAGAGAGTACTTTGTTTTGGAAACAAATTTAGAGGCATTTGAAGAACAACACTATAGTCTATGAAATTCATAATTACTAATGTAATCAAATCCCGATGTCAACAAACATACTTTTAGCTAATAATCATGAGGGAAGGAAAATAACTGAAGGAAAATAACACAATACACTTAGGGATTAACAGTGGCTACACATTTGACTTTTGTATTTAATTCTTTTAAAAAAAATTGTACCAGGCTCTGCTGACTCCCCATGGGAGGCCTTACCTTCTTGTAGAAGGGAATGGGTAAGTTGGGAGGGGGGAAGGCTGGAGGGGTGGGAGGAGGGAAGAGGTTATCTATGATTGGTATGTAAAATGAATAAAAAAAATTGCTTAATGAAAAATAAAATGCACTAGTGTAAATGAAATCAGAAATTTAGTAAGCATGGGTAAATGGTAGCTAATGGGTCTCAACTCTAATAATGTTCACAAAGTATGAGATTCAGTTAACAAAAACATCCTCTGCCTCTCTCTCGGTCATTAACCAAAAGTTCTTCTTTCACTTACACCATTTCCCTGAAGTACAGCGGAGAGGGAAGTAAGTGATCACAAAATCAGATCTGACAGAAAGAGTGACTTGGTGGTTTTCACTGTGTGTGTGTGTGTGTGTGTGTGTGTGTGTGTGTGTGTGTGTGTGTGTGTGTTGGGGGCAGGACATGCAAAGCGAAAGTAAGTCTAAAAGCAAGTGAAAGCCATCCCATCCCCCTGCCTGCATTAACATTTGCTGGTTCGCTTATTTATTTGTTGTGCTGGGATCAAAGCCAGGGTCTCGCCACTATAAAGCTTATGCTTCACCTCTGAGCCACATCTTTCGCCCTACATTTTCCTGACTTAAAGTAGAACTCTTTGTGACATTATCCTAATAACTATGAACCATTTATTAATGTATGTGGGTAATGGAAACATTAGCAGTAATAGTGGGAAAGTATCCAATACCCCCCTAGTCTCCCATCTTCTGACTCCCTCTTACTGCAGGAAAGGAGCTACAAAGATTAGCGGCTGTAGATGACTACTTTGACCCTCTAAAGTGTGACATTTGTGCTTTCTGTCCTCACTTTCTTCTGTCACCCCTGGGCAGCATTGCAGTAAGCAGTGACCAGAAGCCATGCCCTAGGATAACATTGTCATAAAAGCCTTCTGGAACTCTGAAAATAGTGAGTGAATTCACTTCTGTCCCAAATGCCATATGGAACAAGGATTTTTGTCTTCATTTTTCTTTTTGTTTGCTTTGCTTTATTGAGAAATCTCAAGAAAACAGAAGATTTTTTTTTTGACCCTTTGGAAAAGAAAACTCTGAAGTGTCTTCCATGTCATATAACTCCTCCATCCATGACAGTCCTAATGTGCACAATGCCGAAGCCAACATCGCAAGATGTGTGAGTCCCAGCCCTCTGGGCTGTGGTGACTGCAGTGACCCAGACAAGTGTCTATTATCATCACTTCTTTACCTTCAGCGTTCAGAAGTTCATGTAGAAGCTTCCTGACTTAGGTTTGGGCATGTTGGCTTTGCAATGCTCTTGCTGTTACTGCTGACCTAAGAATCTTTTGATTTGTGTACATTTATTTGTCTGTGTGAGCACATGTGTGGCATCTGTGTGTTATACAAACAGCACATGTGAAGGTCAGAAGATAACCCAAGGAAGTCAGGTCTCACTTTCTACCATGTGGGTTCTGAGGTTGGAGGATGACTATCAGCCTTGCAGGCAAGTACATTTACCTGCTCAGTCATCTTGCTGGCCCATACTACTAACACAATGTTAGAGCCGACATTTATTGAACACTTACTATTTGCTAGGCACAGCATGAAAAGTTTTGCATGGATTCACAAATTCAACTTTTTTACATTCCTAATAAAATATACAACATTTTTACTTTGGTTTTATAGATGAGGAAGTTGAAGCCCAGAGAATGGAGTGGTTTGAATGACAAATTCCCCCCACCCCCCAACAAGCTCCAGCATTTGAATACTCCTTTCCCAGTTGCTGACACTGTTTTGGGAGGTCTAAGTGGTGCAGCCTTGCTGAAGGGATTTTGTCACTGGGGTAGGATGAAAGACTATATAGTCTCTGATTCCTGCTTGAAGTTGAGCATGCGATCTGTCAGCTTTCTTCTCTAATTGCCATGCCAACCTGCTGCCATCCCTGCCCCTATGATAGACTCTTCTCCCTCCAGTACGTAAGTACAAATAAACTCTTCCTTCTGTAAGTTGCCTTGGCCATGGTAATTTATCATAGCAACAGAAATGTAACTAATACAGAGAGAGCAGTTTTCCAAAGCCCCCCCCCAATAAATATCCATTAATTAACTACTAGGATTCAAATGAGATGCAAGTATCAGATACGTACTGCACTAACTTTTAAGAAATTGTAAAGCTCCATCACTATTAGGGTACACTTGATAAAGAAAATCATTACTATGCTTTTTTCTTATTCTGAGTGTTCCATGATCGAATAGAACTTGCAATTCTGAACAGTTCTCATTCACTGCACACAACAGTTAAACTTTCAGACATGGAACCGGATGAGAACACCACTCTAGACAGCAGCATTCTGCCTGTAAAACACTTTCCTCACTCCCCTCACTTCCAAATAAACCAGACACATGCAGTTCCCATGGTATATTGGTTTGCTCCATTTTAATCTTTCTGCCAGCAGCGAACAAGCAGCAATCATAAATTACAAATCTAAACCCTTATAACAGAGGAATTACTATTATTAATGCTGTGATATAAAGCTGTCCTAGAGAAAGCGCCTTGGCTGTAACTGCGCAGCAGCCATCGGGCTTGATTTAAGATGTCTTTAAAAATAGGTGGCATTGTCTAAACTGGTCATCTATTCTTATTTTTTAAACATGTAGAGTGACTAACAAGAAGTCATCAGGTGAGCTGAGAAGACAGGATGAAAAACAACAATTGGAACTTATCAGTTCCTGAGCACCTTCCATCAGAAGACAGTGGCGTCCTTCACAGCCATGAATTTATAAGCCGTGTAATGTGTCTGGAGCAGCAGGAGCTATCAGCTTAATTAAAATGTCTAGTTGGCAGTTACGTAACTTGTAAGGTCACTAAAGGAGGAAACAGCAGGTAGCCCACCTCTCAGGGGGAAGCTGAGCTCTGTGTCTGGAAGAAGCGGCACTGGGCACACACCTCAGGGCCAGGGACTCCTCTGCGACACACGGGGTGAACGAAACAGCGTTCAGTACAACTCAATTTCTAAAACTTCCATTTCTATTGTAGATTTCCCATGAGAGCTTCTATCGAGGGAGGAGGGAAGAAGGGTCAATTTATTTTTCAGTTAGCAAATAGCATGCTTCCCAAATCTGCAAGCTCCTCCTTCACTCAATAAAGCATATATTTATATATATGCTCCTGAGCTGGATTTTAATTTTATGTGAACAACTTTTTATTTCTATAAATTTTGCTTGCTCTCATTGCCACACCTCCATGCCTAGCTTTATAAACATCAATGAGTCACAAATCTATGTAAAATAAAAGTGAGAAAGCAAAAAAAGAGCCTTCCACAAGGAAAAAGACTTTTAAGTTGCAGAGGTATCATTGAATTCACTGGTATTTGTAAGAGCAGAGGATGTGCTCAAATACTTGAACCAAGGAAGATAGAAATACTTTTATACTCTCTCTAAAAATCATATTAAGAAGTTCTGCTTAGGTTTTGACTCTGTCCTGTTTATATATTGTTATAATTTTGAAAATGTAACCAGGTTCAGTGCTACTGTAGAGGATAGATACTGATGGGCGTGTGATGGGCGTCAGTCTTGTGATAAAAAAGTATAACTACCTAACCCCAAATGAAGCAGACTCCTTTAGGGAAGTCCTATGACTCACAGTATGCAGACAATGTGACTGACAAAATACCAAAGCCAAGTGTACAGAAAATGGTCCCCCTCTTCCCTTCCCTGCCCTCCCTCCTCTGCTCTCCTCCCCCCTCTTCCCTTTTCTGCCCTCCCTCCTCTGCTCTCCTTCCCCCTCTTCCCTTCCCTGCCCTTCCTCCTCTGCTCTCCTTCCCCCTCTTCCCTTCTTTGCCCTCCCTCCTCTTCTCTCCTTCCCCCTTTTTCCTTCCCTGCCCTCCCTCCTTCTGCTCTCCTCCCCCATCCTCCTTTCTTTACCTTTCCCTTTTCCATTCTTTTCTGCCCTCTTCCTCCCTATTATCGTTTCCTCATCCTTTTCTCTTTCAAATGTTGAATAATGAAAGACAAGTTGTACCCCACTGTCACTTGTTTTACAATGCCTTTAAAAATTGTTTCATAAAATGCAGGTGGAAAATGGCATTACTGATGGTAAATATCAGCTTACATAAAGCTCATGAGTTACCTTCTAGTGCAGGTAAAATGTCCAAAGCACTCTGTAGAATCTCTACCCAATTGAAAAGCATTATTTTGCCTGTCAATTCTCCAAATTATGAAGCATTATGAAGCATTTATATTTTAATAAAACATACTATGACACTGATTTAGGTGTACACAGTTGGCTTACAGAAGCAGATCACTCATGTATTTCATTAGTTCCACACCTAAAATTTTTTCTCTTGATTACAGGCAGTAAGTGGAAGCCACAACTAATTTCTATATTTTATGAAGTCATGGTGTACATAATATTGAAGGCAGAAAGGGTAAATCTCATGCTTTAAAATATGTGAACCCAGTTATACAGCAATATAAAGCAAAAAACAAAACAAAAAGCCTTGAAGAAGACTATAATCCTCCAAGACGAGCATTGTTCAATTATTTACAAGATCTGTGAAACCCTTAGTAGACAGTGATGAGATGTGGATCATGTAAGGAAGGACTAGGCTTTTCCTGGAACTAATTTATAGTCTCCTACTGGCAGTAAATAGATTTATTTAAATCTACCTAGTCAATATTAATAGATATTCTCTTTTAGCTTCCCCTTTTATACCCTTGAATTTCCCACCCACTTCTTAAAGAGTATCTGCAGACATATTTACTGAAACAGCCCACCTCCCTTTGATAAGGCAGGAGCTGCATTTGAGTTTACAGCTATCTCCAAGGGTTGGGCAGATGGTGATGGATGAGTTTGTTTCATTCTGGAAGCAACCTTCATCAGCCTCCAGGTCAGCACTTTACATCTTTAACTGCAATATCATCTGTTAAAATTATCTATGCTTGCTGGACTTTCATGCTCTCTATCAAGTAATAATAAAGGTTACTTTTAATTCTATTTTCCTACCTTTTAAACATGTCTGGCAGGTGAAGAAAAGTCCCTCTTGCTTCATAAAAGCTATTTTTCTAAAGATAATCTTTCGCACATTTCCAAGGATATGAGAATTGTCCACCAAGAATCTGCTGCCACTTTGGGGACAGGAGTCTTCTATGGACTCACCGTGACCAAGGAAACAAGCTGTTACCTAGCAACATGGTCATCTAGGAGGTCTTATTACCACTCTCAGGGAGCTCGTCAAAGGAGTTCCTATGCTCCTAGCACAGGTTAACAATGAACATTGCTCACAAAGAGTTGTTAAAACTATAGTGTAACTTGAATCTTGACTACAGAAATTAAAGATACAGCAGGAGGGGGGCTGAACATCTGCAGCCATACCCTAATGCTTACTGTCTTCATTATCATTATTTTTTATTGAAAATAGATTTTTTCATACATTATATTTTGATTACTGTTTCCCCACCCCCATTCCTTCCAGTTCCTTCCCACCGACCCTTCCATCCAGATCCACACTCTTTCTGTTCTTCATTTAAAAAACAACAGGCATTTATGATATAATAATAAAATGAGAAAAAACAAGCAAATCAGAATAGGACAGAGGGAACAAACAGAAGATAAACAGCCAAAGAAAAAAACACATACACACAAAAACCTATATACAAATGCAGAGACACACATGTTCACACACATAGGAATCCCATAAAAATATAAAACCAGAAAATATGTATGGAAAGGACCTGTGGGGTTTAAAAAAATTATAACACTAAAAACCTCCAAAGGTTGACTCAAGTTAGTTTTGTGTTGGGCAATCTACTACTAGGCATGGGGGGCTACCCTTAGGAGTAGTTTGTTTACCCATAGATACTCACTTGGAGAAAATTAAATCTTCATTTGCAAGTGGTTATCAGTTGGAACTAGCTCTAGGTTAGAGATTTGATCTTGTGTCCACTTCTCAGAGTTCTAGGACTCCATTTGGGGTAGATCTGTGCAGGCTCTGTGTGTGTTACCTCAGTCTCTGTGAGTTTAGATATGTGTCAATCCTGCTGTGCTCAGAAGGTCTTGTTTCTTTGGTGTCCTCCATCCTCTCTAGCTCTTATATTTCTGCCACCTCTTCAACAGGGTTGCCTGAGTTCTGGGGGAGGGATTTGATGGAGACATCCGGGTTAGGGCTGTGCATTCCAAGATCTCTCACTCTTTGCCTAGGGTGTGGATGTGGATCTCTCTACTTGTTTCCATCTACTGCTACTGCAGGAGGAAACTTCTCTGGTGATGACTGAGAAAGGCCTGGATCTATGAGTGTAGAAAAGTGTGATTAGGAGTCATATTATTGTTGTGGTCATTCAGCAGAACAAGTAGTATTTGGTTTTCCACTAGGTCTGGGGCCTCTTCAGACTCATGATCTTGGCCACTCCAGTGGTGTGAGCCTAAAATCATAGATTGAGCCTAAAATCCACTCAGATCTTAGGTTCCTCCCACAAGTTTTGTGTCACCAGCGTATTTTGCAAGCACATCACCACAGTAGATCAAAGGGTTTGTAGCTAGGTTGGTGTTTACATATCTCCTTTGGCATGTTAGTCCATAAGGGTAAAGGCTATGAGCAGGAATCAGCTCAAATTCTTGGTGTTCAATGAGTTGTATAAATGTTGTCTTCAGCAATAGGGTCTTACTGTCAATTTTTTTGAGAGTAACCAATAGCTATGGCAATAGCCTGGGTTTTGGGGGGTTCCCATAGGAACCCTTTGGCCAACAACTTGATTAGATGTAACCCATTTCCAGTACTGGAAGCTTCATTTAATGACAAGAGATGTCCAGTTGGGGCTCAGTTTCCCACAGACAGAGGAGAGATTTGGTGATTGGTTACTTGGTAATTTCGTTTAGATCGACTTCATGTATGTAAATATTTTAGGAAGCTTCCACTGTATTAGGTTTCCATTGAGCCCCGTAAATGACCCTTTGTTTTAGCTGTCCCTCCACTTTGCTATCCCTCTCCATTTGATTCTCCTATTTCAGCATCCCCCTCATCCATCTATAACTATTTGATCTATTTCCCCTTTCTAGGAAGATTCATCCCTCCCTACTAGTCCCTTTCTCTATAACTAATCTCGGTGGTTATATGGATGATATCTTGCTTATCAATGACTTAATGGCAAACATCCACATATAAGTGCATACATACCATATTTTTCTTTCTGATTCTGGATTATATCACCCAGGATGACTTTTTTCTAGCTCCATTAATTTAATCACAAAGCTAATTTTTAACAGCTAAGTAATATTCCATTGTGTAAATATACATTTTCTTTACTCAATCTGTTGATGGGCATTTAGATTGTTTCCAATATCTGTCTATAATGAACAGAGAAGCAGTGAACATGGATGAGCAAGTTCTCTGTGGTGGGATGTAGAGTCCTTTGGGTAGTATAGCTGAATCTTGAGGTAGATCAATTCCCAGCTTCCCAAGGAACTGCCATACTGATTTCCATACTGGCTGTATAAGTTTGCATTGCATCAGCAATGGACAAGTGTTCTCATTATGCCACATCTTCTCCAGCGAGGGCTGTATTTGTTTTATTGATCTTGGCCATTCTGACTGATGTAAGATGAAATCTCAAAGTGGCTTTGATTTGCATTTCCCTAATGACTAAAGATATTGAACATTTATTTAAGTATTTCTCAGCCATTTGAATTTCCTTTTTTTTTTTTTTTGAGATTTCTGTGTTTAAATCTGTATCCCATTTTTAATTGGGTTATTTGTTTTCTTGACGTCTGGTTTTGTGACTTCTTTATATATTTTGGATATTAGCCCTCTATCAGATATGTAGTTGGTAAAAATCTTTTCCCATTCTGAAGCTAGCCACATTGTCAGAATGATGGTGTTCTCGGCTGTACAGAGATTTTCTATTTTATGAGGTCACATATTTTAACTGCCATTCTTAGTGACTATGGTATTGATGTTCTATTCAGAAAGTCCTTTCCTGTGACAATTAGTTCAAGACTATTCCCTGCTTTTTCTTTTATCAGATTATGTGTGTATGGCTTTATGTTGAAGTCCATGATCATTCTCAAGTTGAGTTTTGTGCAGTGTGAATAACAGAGATGGAGTATAAAGAGGATTTGCATTCTTCTACATGTAGACATCCTGTTTGACCTGCATCATTGGTTGAAGAGGTTGTCTCACTTCCAGTGTATCCCTGGCTTCGTTGTCTTAAATCAGGTGTCCATAGGTGTGTGGACTTATATCTGGGACTTCAGTTTGGTTATATTGATCAACACATCTGCTTTTGTACATATATGATATTTTTATTAGTATACCTCGGTAGTACAATTTGAGATCATGGGTGGTGATAACCTCAAGCAGTTCTTTCATTATTCAAAATTATTTTTAACTACCATGTTTATGTGTGTGTGTGTGTGTGTGTGTGTGTGTGTGTGTGTGTGTGTGTGTTTGTATATGAAGCTGAAAATTCTCCTTTCAAGTTCTGGGCTCTAGTAAGGGAAATCTTGTCTTGGCTGTTATTGATTCTGTTTTTATGCTGGTGTCTAGGCATCTGGGACTGGGATGGTTGTAATTTTGGTGGTGATATCTGGTCTTGTCTTTGTTGGGTGGGTGTTCTGTTAGTTGGTGTTCTGTTAGTTGCTTAGGTCTAGTTCTTACAAGAGTGTGGTGGCTGTGGGCTGTGTGGTAGGGAATGCTTCTGCCCTGACAGGAGTTGCTCCTGGGAGTCCTTGGTAGAACCTAATTCTAGGTATTGGGAGCTTACACTTAGGAATAGGGATGGGCTAGAAGGGGGGGGTCTATGGTGTCCATAGGAGGGAAGAAAGTGGAGTCGGCTACCACCATCTGCTTAGTTCCTGGGAATGGGGACAGAGAAGGTAGAGAAGCTCTAGCAGGTGATCTACTGCAAAGATGGGGTTGATAATGAGGGATTGGATTTAAAAGAGAGAAGGGAGAGTGAAGATCGCCTACCGGATTCCCTGGCAGGCATGGCTCGCAAGTACCCAGGGAATGACTGTGAGTGTTGGAAGCTGAAACAAAGGGATCAGGAGGTAAGGAGCTAGTACCATTATTGAAATGCTCGTGTGTTTGGTTTTCCTGAAGTGGAAATCTTGTACAAAATGTCTCTTGGTATTTAGTTTCTTCTTCTCTTCTATAAGTTTAGAATTAGAAGGAATGAGATGAAGTATAGTTGATTCTTGCTTGAGCTTTGTGCAAATGAAACTCCTTTAAAGACAAGGGATTCTTCCTTGCTTATAGCAACAAAGAAACATACTCTATTTCAAAGCAAACAGAAAAAATGAATAAATATCATATTTTATTTGTATAATTATTTATTAATCCATTAAGTTGGCTCAGGATGTCTACTAGATATATAGATCACATTACATTTTTAATTTCATCAATCAATAAAATGCAAGTTCTGTAAGCCTGCAGTTTGTGTCTCCTCCACAAATCTAAACTTTTAACTATTTTTAAAGTCTTGGGCAGTTTCATACATGTATATAATAAATTTTAGTCATTTTCACTCCCAAAGTCTCCTCTCTCAATCCCTTCCCTCTCCTGCTGAAACCCTTCTCTTTCACAAGTCTCCCTCCTGTTTTCATGCCTTGTATATATGTGGCCCATGGAGTTCAATTTAAATTTCCTTAACGAGTGTGGGTAGGAGTTTATTTACTAAAGCATGGGCAACTTATCAGCTACCCCAGTGAAGAAAATAAGGCACTGTCTCCTGACTAACATTAACTGCTTGAAGACCCGCAGGGAGGGATGAACCTCATTTGCTCCTACACATCAGTGCTTCTGGGGCTGAGAAACTGCTGTTTGCCAAAAGCATAGGAAACTCTCCCACAAACTTTTCTGCCTCTGAGAACAAGACACGAGGGAAAGCATGTCACTCAAATCTAACTTCAAAACAAGGTATTTGTTTTATATTTAAAACTGCCATTCTTGCTGGGTACAGTGGCACAGATCTATTGTCCCAGCTACTTGGGAGGCTGAGGCAGGAGGATCACGGGGTCTGCAAGTCCTGAGCTGTAGTGCACTACAGCAGATAGGGTGTTCACATTAAGTTCAGCATCAATACAGTGACCTCCAAGAAGTAGGGGACCACAGGTTGACTAAGGAGGAATGAACATCCCAGTTCTATAAAATACAGTGATTTCCAGTCTTTCTTTTCTACACCGTAGACTCTCAGGTCAATTCTCATCTATGAGTCTCTAAATAATTTTCTAACTTCCTTTCTCTCTCTCATCTCCCCCCTGTCTTTTTCATTCTTACTCTCACCTGACCAGTCAGACAAGTATCCCCATAGGAACTCACCATCCATTTATGTTCTTGATTACACCTCCCAGTCCTTTTCCTCTCCTTCTCATCTGTAAGAAGTATGCTTTATCAACGCTTCTCTCTGTTGAGAGACTCTATTCCAGCCTTTTGTCTCTAACTGGAGGTCTAGAGATTCTCTGCCCTCTACATCACCCATGTCATTTTTATTCCCTGGATCATTCCCACGTATATAAGCATGTGTAGTTTTTCTCATTTAAAACAAAAGTTTTAGAAAAGAACTCTCTCTGACCCACTTCTCTCTTCAGCTTCTTTCTCAACATGTTACTTTACATCTGCTGCAGAATAAAGACAAGATGAAAAGTGATTTCAACACCTGCTGCCTCCAATCTTCTTCCTAGACTCCCTTAAACTAATCCAAATGTTTCACTTCACTGTTCTACTAACCTACTTCTGGCGAAGTCATAGATGATTGTCAGTCTACCTGATTTAATAGTGGATTTCAAATCCTCAGAGGGATCCATGCATTCTTTTCTCCCAGCTGACTTTGTTTGACATATAAGGTTCCATGTGCAATGACTTTTCTTTTTATTTCATAATCTCTACTATTTAATACTCATCTTCCAAACTCTAACATTAGTGTGCTCAGACCTCAGTGTTTAGATTTCTGCCTCTCTCTATCTCTCTTTGTTTCTCTCAGTCTCTGTCTCTGCCTCTGCCTCTGTCTCTCTGTCTCTGTCTCTGTCTCTCTCTCTCAACTCCATTAATGACTAAGGATATATAAACAAATACTCTACGTGCTAATGATTCTAAAATGTATACCTGTGTAACTCTAGAAATCTATTCCTCTTTCCATCTCTTCTTTATCCCTTCCTCTTCCCATTTATCATCCCTTCCTAGACTCACATGGATGTCTTACATACATTTCAACATTACATCTTGAAGTAAACTTTTAAAAAGCCCATTCATGTGCTACCTATTCTTGAAGTGAACTACAAGGCACCAATATATGTCATTTTTAAAAAGATAATACTTTACAATTATGTTTCTTTTGAAGTAACAAGGCAATCAAGGCTTGGACTGACTAACATTCTGGACTAATATCCAGTTTTAAAATTAATCTTACTTTGTTCCTCTTAAACTTCAATGTCAATTAAAAAAGGAGAATCTCACATCTGGAATATGACCTATGAAAAAATAAGTTTTTGTTTATGAGTATTTCTCAAGGTAATCGATAATTTTATCAATACTACAGAATCAAAACATAGAACTTATAAGCAGCTTATGATAACTGTAGTAGCCTATGTACAGGCTTCATATTTTCTTCAGGACTAATATGAATAATAAGGGGAAATGTGTATATTCACCACACTTGAGAACAGAGACCAGGGGCTGAAGGTGTAGATCAGTAATAGTGCTGAATGCCCGGCATACAGAAGGCCATAGGTTCAATCCATAATGAGAGAGAGAAATTAGAAAGAGAAAAATGGCAGAGACCAGCAAAATTTTAAAACAACTCAATCAACGAGTCCATTGAGTTTCTCTTTAAAAGCTCTCGCCTCATCACACAGCAAGACTAGAGATCAATCTAGATAAAACCACAGCAGGTAAGAAAACAGAAAGAACCTGAACTTAGCACAATCTTAACCACTAGAAATATTAAACCTACTCTGAATCAAAACTAGTGTAATATTTAGGCAGTCAGAACAGAGAACTACTGGGAAATGTCTTCAAAGAATGCAATACATAAAATCACAAATGGCATGTGAAGAATCCTTTTCTGAAACTTATATCTTTTGAGAAAGATAAAAACAGACAAAAAAAAAGAGGGATGGAAAAATGCCAGCTGGGCTATGAAAAGGAAAAGAAGAGAAGGAACATCTTAAACCTTACGAGGCAAAGTATACTAGACCAAATGATGAAAATGTGCATGTGGTATTTGAAATGAAAATCACCCCATGGCTCATAGGGACTGGCACTATAGGGAGGTGTGGCCTTGTTGGAGTAGATGTGATCTTGTTGGGGGAAATGTGTAACTGGAAGCAGGCTTTGAGGTCTCAGTTCAAGTGAGGCCTAGTGTGTCTCAGTCTCTTCCTGCTGCATGCAAATCCAAATGTAGAACTCTCAGCTCCTTCTCCAGCACTATGTCTCTTTGTATGCCACCATGTTTTCCACCATGACAATAATGGACTAAACCTCTAAACTGTAAGCCAGTCCCAGTTAAATGTTTTCCTTTATAGGAGTTGCCTTGGTCATGGTGTCTCTTCTCAGCATAGGAACTCTAACTAAGATGGTACATAAACTCACACTGTTTCCACTGTAGTGCTCAGAACATGTGAATACATCACCTTACATGGCAAAGGGCATTAAGTTGAAGATGGAGTCAGGATCTTTGCTCTTTCTGTCTTAAATATGCCCAGTATTTAATGTGTTAAAATCAATGAAACCAATGACCATGGACAGGAATCTCCAGAATAGGAGATTTCTAACTATTGTTGAAAACAAAAGCCAGTCTACATTGACATGAAACAGGTGGGTATTTGTTAGGCCATGTGGGAAGTGTGGGGCAGGGCAGGGGATGGGATTACAGGGGCAGACAAGAAAAGCTTTATGTTGAGGTCTGTTTATTATTTGATTGCAACAAGAGTTTCACAGATATGGATGGATGTCAAAACACAAAACTATTTGAAATGTATAGTTTATTAAACGCCAACCATTCATAAACACTTGTAAAGAGAAGGAAAGGAAAGAAGAAAAAGACTGAGAGGCTGTGAAAGAGCAGGAGAAGGACACTGCCAAAGAGGAAGAGAAGAGAAAACAGAAGCAGAAGAAAAAGAAAAAAAGTAAAACAAGTGCAGAGATACAATGAAACTGAGAAGAAAACCAGAGACGTTGTGTTCATGTTCTTGTATTGACACCAATTTTGTTTACCAATAATGAATGTTTGAATTTTAAACTGAGCTTCAACAAATGGATCACTATTCTGATCTGTGTGATACATGGAGTTCTGTATGCTTTCTTTTTTAAGAGATTTGCTTACATGTTTTGAAAGCCACTGGGAGCCCTGTTAAAATGATTCAGTGCATTTGTGAGGGTCATGATAATGCATTTTAACCTACAAGTTTTTATCGTAGAATATCAGTATTCTTCCTCCCATCCTCCATCCTTCTTTCTCCGAATCTTTCTGTCATTCATGTCGACTTAAATAAAACTCCTGGGTTCGCCTCTTGACTGCCTCAGTGAGTAGCAATATTCTTTCTTGACCTACTTAGCGGTTATAGTGGTACTTTTATAGTTACACATCTATACATTAGTTTCTGGATAATATTTAGATTATCTTTAGATTATCAAAAACTTATTAATCATGGAAATTTTCCATGAAAAGAAAAGTCAAAGTCTGGTAGGGATGGGAAGCTCAGAACAAGGCACCAAGAAAAGGCAACGTATCTCACAGAACTACATTGGAGGAAGCCCAGGGTACTAGAAAGTGAAGCATGATGGGAACAAATAGTATCCTAAAATACATGCCTACTGAGCAAGGTCAGAGCATGGCCTAAAACCTCTGAAACCTCTACCAAAATAATTAAAAATATGGTTATAATTTTATATATTTCTCAACTTTTCTGTGATTAACTGTTCCTTTCATATGGTTTCCTAGGATAGTGACAAGTCTAGTTTAGTGAAACCTGGGTAAGTCAGACAAGAGGTGAAGATCACTAGGGTCAGGGCATACCAAATATAAGAAAAGTTCTGTGCCATGTCTTCTCCCATTCACACTTCTCAATCTGCTTTGCAACTCTGGAAGTAATAAAGTAATCTCTAGTTGCCATGACTGTGCAGAATAGGTGACGATATTATAGAAGAAAAAAAAAAAACAATTTGGTCATTCTGCCTCAAGTAAGATTTTAACCTTAACACAACACATGTGTGCAGAACAAACATTGTGTTGGGTTCTGACAGAGGGGAATGGTACTGAAACAACCATTCTGCTCATGTCAGATCAGATTCACATGTATATTAAGTATATTAATACGTATGTGCAGTGGACGATGACAGCAGATTCCTGCATAGCAAAGAGCCGAATCCCATCTAGAAGTTGAAGGAAGGGCTTTTTCTAAGCAGATGAGTAGCTAAACTGTCTTGTTTTTTGTCCCTACGGGCTGTCAACCACCACTCTGTAACTGACATTGCAGAAGGTTCTCTCCCTGATCTATGTTGTTCACCCTGATGCCTGCAAATAGACGTGTCCACAATTACCCAACTGATATGAAAGATGGAAAGCTGTCAGGCAGTTCAGAGATGGACAATAAGCTTGACGGTACAGCTCCTGGGAAATGTGATCATAAATATGTTGCTCGCAGAAAATATTTCAAGGGGCTGTATTCAGTACAAAATCATTTGGGCTCGCCCAAAACCTGACATGGAAGCTTCAAGAAAAAATTATTTTTATCTGACAATATTCAAGTAGATAAGACAACAAGACAAATGCTGAGGAACTTCCATTGCATATTTCTAGTAGAGTTATATGTCTCATATTCCATTCTTTGGGGAGAATATAGTCACATTGACAATTCAGCTTCACCCTATTTTTTCCCGAGGTATGAACAATGTTGTTTAGTCTAAGTTGTTGCTTAGTTTGCGTGCGTGGCCCATGGCAGATTTTAGTTCAGAAACCTGCTTTAGCTAGAAATGAATTGATATTCCTAATTATTGGAGAATAAAACTCTTTAAATAGCAAAGAAGTTGTAGTGGCACTTGTTAAAAAGCAGCCTAAGACTCAAGAAACTTTATTGGAAGACTGGTATTAGCTAAAAAAGTTGAGGAAAAGCAGGAGGCAGTCCAGGTTCTATTATTTTTAATAACCATATCATATGAAATCTTCTATCATAATTATATATATATTTATGTACAGATGTATGTATACAAAGTATAGAGGCAGCTTTTACATTTTCACTAAAGATACTCTAAGTTCACATCGTGGAAGAGTTATGGATTAAACTTTGAGTATGGTATAAATATAAATGTTTTGGTTAGTTAATTATTGATAAAATTGTACTTTTGTTCTCGAAAATAAATAAAATGAAAATAATGGAAATATTAGATTATTTTATCATTTCTAAAACACAAAGCGTATCAAAGGGGCAGGAATGATGGCTTAGATAGTAAAGTGTTTGCTGTGCAGCCATGAGGACCTGAGTTCAGAACCCCAAGGCCCACATAAGAAGCCCACCGTGGTTGTGTATACACACCTCTAATCCCAGTGATGGGGAGGCAGATACAGGGAGATTCCTGGGGCTTGCCGGAAAACTAGTCTTGCTAAATCCATGAGCTCTGGATTCAGCAAGAGAACCTCTCTAGGAAAAAAAGATGAAAAACAACAGAGGAAGACAGCACAAGTATCATCCTCTGGCTTATATAAACACACACACACACACACACACACACACACATACACACGATGTGCAGCTACACACACACAGGTGAATACACATACAACAAAGGTAAGCCATGAGTATCTAGAAATCTATTCATGTATTTTAATTTTTCCAATGTATTGAAATACAGGTCTTTACAATGTACTTTAATTATTTTATGAATCATGGAGGCACATGCCCTTCTCCCTCTTTTGGTTAGTTTAGTAAGAGTTTAACAATTTCATTTCTTCCTAGAATACACTCTGGTTGGTTGACTATTCATTTCCATTTTCATTATGTTCTGCTCTGATTTTTTTTCCCATCTACTACCCTTGTGTTTGTATTATCCTTATTTTTCTATGACTCTAGGTTCATCATCAAGTTTTACTTGAAACTTCCCTAATTTTTTTTAATTTATTTTATTTTACAATATAATTCAACTTTACATATCAGCCATAGATTCCCCCATTCTCCCCCCTCCCACCCCTCCCCCTTCCCCCTAGCCCACCTCCCATTCCCATCTCCTCCAGGGCAAAGACTCCCCCGAGGATTGAGATCAACCTGGTGGACTCAGTCCAGGCAGGTCTAGTCCCTTCCTCCCAGGCTGAGCCAAGTGTCTCTGCTAAGCCCCAGGTTTCAAACAGCCAATTCATGCACTGAGCACAGGACCCGGTCCAACTGCCTGGATGCCTCCCAAACAGATCAAGCCAATCAACTGTCTCACCCATTCAGTGGGCCTAATCCAGTTGGGGGCCCCTCAGCCATTGGTTCACAGTTCATGTGTTTCCATTCGTTTGGCCACTTGTCCCTGTATTCCATCCATCCCTGGTCCCAACAACTCTTGCTCACATAAACCCTCCTCCTTCTCACCAATTGGACTCCCGGAGCTCCACCCGGGGCCTGACCATAGATATCTGCATCCAGTTCCCTCAGTCACTGGATGGGGTTTCTAGCACTACAATTAGGGTGTTTGGCCATCCTATCACCAGGGTAGGTCAGTTTGGGCTATTTCTCGACTATTGCCAGCAGTCTATTGTGGGGGCATCTTTGTGGATTTCTGTGGGCCACTCTAGAACTTTGCTTCTTCCTATTCTCATGTGGTCTTCATTTACCATGAACATTCCTTGTGTTCCCTCTCTGTTCTTGATCCAGTTGGGATCTCCCGCTCCCCCAAGTTCTCTTTCCCTCGCCCCTCGCCCCTCATTACCCCCACTCACGTCCAGACTGTTCATGTAGATCTCATCCATTTCTCCGTCATTGGGCGATCCCTGTGTCTTTCTTGGGGTCCTGTTTTCCAGGTAGCCTCCCTGGTGTTTGCCCTCACCTTTGTCCAGAAGCCCTAATTTTTTAAATGTGTGCATTTATGATGATAAACTTCCTTCTAGGCCTGCTTGCATCATGTGTCATGGGTTCTGATATTTTTGTAATTATTTAACTCTAAGAATTTTTAATTGCCCTCCTGATTGCTTCAGTGGCCCATTCACCATTCAATACAGTGTTAAGTCCTCAAAATCTTGTATGTATTCTCTTCCTGTTGATTTCTAGTTTTAGTACATTGTAATAAAATAGAACACAATTTTTATACTTTTAAATATTCATTAAGATTACCTCTCTGTTCTCCAGTGTTTTAAAGATGATTATGGGATGCTGAATGAAATATGTATTCTTGAGTCTTTGAGTGGAATATTCTGAAGATGTCTGAAATGTCCATTTATCTGTAGCATCATTTGACTCGTCTTTTCTTGTTGATTTGTTTTGTCTAGTTAATTTGTATATTAGTGAGAGTGGACCTACAAGTCACCTGCCCCCCACTAACATGTTCTCATCATCTGTGCCTTTACAGATGCATTGTGCTTATATTATGAAATTGAATATGCTGATGTTTGGTATATATATTTGCTATGTCCTTTGGATAGATTGTTCCCTTGATCAATATAAAATAACTTTATCTTTCATAATTTTATTTTCAAGTCTTATTTGTCAGACATTAACAGAGCTACACCTGCTCTTTAAAAAAAAGATTTCATCTGTTGGACTGTTTTTTCCATTACATTTCTCCTTTTGCTTCAAAATTTGTTTGT
>CABHPR010086874.1:0-15368 GCA_902168415.1 Peromyscus melanophrys
TGTCTGTCTGTCTGGCAGCTGCCTGGGTGACTGGCCCCAGGTGTCTCCCTCTCTTTCTCCCTTGTTCTCTTCTCTCTAGTTCTCTCCTCTCTCCAGCTTAGACTCCTCCTCCTACTTATTCTCTCTGCCCACCAGCCCTGCCTATCCCTCTACTGCCGAGCTATTGGCCATTCAGCCTTTTATTAGACCAATCAGGTGCCTTAGGCAGGCAAAGCAACACATCTTTACATAATTAAATGAACGTAGCATAAACCAATGTAACACACCTTTACATAGTTAAAGTAATATTCCACAGCAGGAATGGTGCTATTAGGAGATGTGGCTTTGTTGGAGTGGGTGTGGCCTTGTTGGAGGAAGTGTGTCACTGTCAGGGTGGGCTTTGAGGTTTCCTATGCTCAGGATACTGCCCAGTGTGTAAGTTGACTTCCTGTTGCCTGCAAGATGTAGGACTCTCAGCTCCTCCTCCAGCACCTGCCTGCATGCTGCCATGTTCCCCGCCATGATGATAATGGATTGAACCTCTGAAACTGTGAGCAAGCCACCCCAATTAAATGTTTTCCTTATAAGAGTTTCCATGGTCATGGTGTCTTTTCACAGCAATAGAAAACCCTAAGACAGCTCCCTCCTCTATTCCCACATGGCCAGCCTCCAGGTCAGCCACTCAACACTGACTCACTGTGTATCTGTTATAAGCTGAATGCTCTCCTAAGCTTTCTAAGGAAGACAAAGACAGCATGCTCTCTGCCCTTTATGGCCCACTTAGGTGGCCAGATACTGAAGTCTGACAGCCCTGATCTTTGGTCATCAGTACTGAGAGATCCACAAGGACTCTGCAGAGAAGAGAAAACTTGCTCAGAGTTGATTTTGGTTGCAATGGTCTGGACAGGCCGTGTGTCTCTTTGGAACCAATGATACATATCTACAAGAGTTTCCAGGGATGCTACATGGTCCACCATGTTGGGTTGGTGTTGGAATTGTGACTTCATAATTTGCTCTCTCCTAAAGGCAAGGCATGCTATTGATGCTTAAAGCAGATGGCATGGGACCTGCCTCGCATTGTGTGCTGAGCAGCTGTGAGCTTTTGAAGTTCCTGGTGCTGTGATCCGTCTGCATCTCAGATCCTTATAGACTGAGGAGATGGGGAAATGCAAATGATCTCCAGGTTTCCTTGATGTGAATTAAGAACCCCCAAGGAAGTTTTAGAAAGAGATGAATCTCACACCCCCATCTATAGGTTCTGGTCCTAAAGTTCAATATTAAGCTCAGGAATCTGCATCTCTCAACTATGCCCTAAGATCCTGGCTCCAGCCCAGAGAGAGGCCTGTCGGTAGAGGTACTGGGAAGAGTCCAGCCAAGGACTTGGGGTCAGCTCAAGCTGGTGCTCCTCATTGACCCAGCAGTTCAGATTCAGCTGAGACTCAGCAATTTGAGGACCTCTGCATCCCTGCCAGTATCACCTCTAGGGCATCTGTCTTTCCTCAAGACTTTAACCCTGACTGCTGCAAGGGCTGCTGGGAAGGCATCCCTCCCTCGATGCTGGGGATTTTATACTGTGACATCCCCAGCCTCATTTTCCAATTAGGGTAGCCTGGCACTTCACCAAAATAGCTTCTGAATCCCAGAACTGGGAACATCCCATTTTCTAGCGTCACACAGCTGACCTCACAATGCTGATAGGTTGTATAGCTTCATTCTTAAGAAGCTGGGAAGAGATAGATGGCCCCTTGGAGTGGGTAAGAAGAAAAGTGCATGCCCCAGACAATCCTGTGCATGGGCAAATGAAAGGATCATACTTGCCCGTTGAGATCTTCTAAATTCTAGAGTAAATTTGCCTCAAAACTAAAAGATAGCTGATGTGTGTAGTACACGGTGGGAGTAAAAATAGTTAGTACAGAGAGTAGATGAGGTAACCAACAGCAGAGTCCTGTCTCTACCCGAATAACTTCTGGAAAAGTGCTCCTTGACCCTACTCCAGGCAAGGAAAACTAACTCTGTCCTTGATTTGTTTTTTCACCCACTGCACACACATTTATTGAGCACCTGGTTTGTGGATAAAATAACACACATCTCAGAAGTAAAAGATCAATTTTGATTAACCAGGAATTGAGAACCTACTTATTTCTGACAATTAGTAGGTTTTGTTCTGAACGAAGTTATTGGAAATTGTAGGCAGAAGCTTTTGAGAAGACTTTCAGAATCACCTAGAGAATTTCTGAGTAAGGAAGCAAAGCAATCCTGTAAGTCATGCTCCACACTTGCGGGCCTTCGTTCCCCACCAGTTCCCAGCAGGCAACAGATGCCAAGTATGGCTCAAAAGCACCATTCCGATCTACCTGTGGCTTTGAAATGCTCCTGTGGAGAGGAGGTTCACAATAACTAAGGCTACAAGCATATCCTTTAATGGAAATTTGCAAACAAGTCTCCCATAGGCTTTAAATCATGATTCTATTAAACTGAGAAGAAGGCTTTGCTGATGCCTGTGGAACTGAGGCAATGGCAATAGTTCTACTGAGACCTGTGCTCCTGGGCTGCTAATAATTGAGAACTTTTCAGCACACAGGGCACAACAGAGATGAGACGCTTTGTTTGGAAGAAGTAGTTAGGGACTGACAGCTCTCTGTGAACAAGTTCCGTTATCCCCACAACAATGTGTTCCAGCTTACCTTTGTGTCTTGACCAAATTATCCCTTTTGCATGGAACACCCTTCTCCAGAGCCCCTCCAAACTACCAAGGATGCCAGCGGCCATTTTAGCAAGGAGAGACAATGCACTGGTTCCCAAGGTCAACATCGAGCTTGTTCATCTCTCTATTCCTTCATTTGGCTTTTCATCTGTGTTATGTGCCTCATACAGCCATATGGAGGCCCCATGTTCACCAGAGGGAACTTGAGGTTTTAATGGAGGAGGACAGGCTGGAAACTACAACTGTGTGATCAGTGATATAACTGAGGTTTGTATTGTAGTGCCGTACACAGAACTGAGGCATAGGAGTGGGCCTGAGTGAAGTGAAAAATCCTGTGAATTTAAGTCTAAAGTTACAAGGCAAGGACATTAAAGGTGGCTTTTAAGAGGGCTCTGAGGAACGCAGGGTCCCACCTTTTCTCCCCCACTCCATACTGCCCGAATGGTGCATGGAAGCAGGTCACTCCCAGAAACAAAGCATTCTTCCTGTTGGTAGTTGGGCCAGACATAGCCTCTTGTCTGCTTCTCACACATATGCCTTCCATGAGCAGCTCCCAGCTCCAGCTTCCATGACAAGACACAGAACACTATTCCTACATAACTACCCAGGAAATCCCGTGGCTACCTCCATCAGTCAACTCAACTAGAATTTGGCTGGGCAAGTCAACCATTAGCATCCACTGAAGGAAAACAAAGGACGTAAGAGAATAAATAGGAACTTGGGGGCTGGAGCTATTGCTCAGGGGTTGAGGACACCGGCAGCTCTTCCCGAGGTCCAGGTTTGATTCTCACTATCCACATTGTGACTCACAGCCATCTGAAACTCCGGTTAGTTCCAGGGGATCTGACGCCTTCTTCTGGCCTCTGTGGCATCAGGCACGCACACGGTGCACAGACACACATTTCAGGCAAAACACTCATACACATAAAAAGCTAAATGCAAACAAACTAACCAGACTCAGTGGGAAGGCTGGGTAATTGCGATAAAATGACACAAAAATGAATCTGTGACCCAAAGGACAAAATTGGGAAAAAAAATCGTTGAATTTGTGTAAAAGGAGTGAAGAAAATATGGGAGGAAAGCAAGGAGGCAGAGGAGAGAGTCGGGATGTTAAAGAGGACAGCAAACAGAGGCCACAGTTCAGGAGTGCTTTCCCAAAGAAACCTGGAGTCAATTGGAAGTTCAAAATCCTGAAAAGAAATAATGAAAATAAACCAAACCAACCAACCAAACAAAAACCAAAAGACACAGCTGGACCCTTTCTAGTGAAATTTATGATCAGCAAGGTAATGAGGAAAATCGTAAAAGCCCACAGAGGTGGAAAAAACCCACCTCTAACGGCATCAAAATAAAAACGGCAGCCGCTTCCCTTCTGCTTTTTAGGCTGCTAGAAGACAGGGGAAGAACCCACAGTTCATGGTGGGAAGTTATCTTGATTCTATTTTCAGTTATAGGGGAAATTGAAGATCATAGTCTCTTTACCATAAAAATCCTTATAAACATACCATAGCAAGATTGAAAATGATTCTAAGAGAAAGTTGTATCTGGGGACAATGGAAATAATCCATTTGCTGTGGGAAAAGGAAAGTAGTTTAGGAGGCTTGGTACAGAGAAATTTTAACAAGACACAAGATTCGAGCCAGGGATTCAAACCTGAGTTTACCTCTTCTCCTATTAAAGTAAAATTAAATATAATAGTTTCTAACCTTAAAATAGCAGTGGCTAGCCTGAAGCCATACCAACAGCGATATTTCTTTTGTATTTTCTAAATGATCTACCACAACCATCTACATTCTACCACAAGCACATCTTTTCCAAATGTCCTACCATAACCACATGTTGATTTTGTATTCCTTGCCTAAATGAACCTTCAGTTTATCATGACCAAATGATTAAGAATCAAAAAGGAACCTGGGGCATGTCACACACGCTGTAGCCTCGATTCTCCAGGGTGACTGGAGAAGACAAAGATTACGAGAAATGCTAGAAAATAAGTGGACAGCAATAAGAAATAGAAAACACAACAGGCATTTGAGCAATAATGGAATACACGAAACCCAGGAGCTGAGCCTCCACGGCAAGACAGGGTCAAGAGCTCCACTGGGTTCCTGGGGACTCTCTGTGGGTCTAGTCACCGTGTGAGGGGTGATGACTTCCCCACAGGTGGTCCACTGCTCTTTCTGGAAGTGACATCATGGGCTCGGCTCCTTGTAAATCCTTTCTCCCTTTTTTGAATCTCCTTTTGGCCAGGAGAACAGTTCTGTGAGTATGACTGTCTTTGTTTTCCTCCCCAGTGGTGTTTCTACTGGATTATCTGTCTTTCTCCAGTCTCCATGAGAGAGGGAGTTAAGCTTTGGTAACTGAAAATAGAAACTTTTATCTACTAGAAATAAGTTCCCCTTTAAAGCAAAACTCTAATCTCTCAATGCTTGATTGAATTTTATCTTTTAATTAGAAATATAGTTTAGTTGGAAATAAAAAATTCCTGATTTACAGATGTTATCTTGCCTCCAAATCCTCACCTTCATTTTAGAGTTCTCTTTCTTCTGCTGGAGTAAAATGATATACAATGTTTTCATTTAAAAACCTTAGTAGTATTGATTTTCAGGCAGTAGAATATTATAGTGGTATTTCTTTTTTTCATTTTTTTGGTGCTTTTCAAATGTTCTACTCTACCATAATCATAAACTGACTTTATCTTTGTTATGAAAGATGAATATTAATTGAAGACTGCTCTAGTTTCTCTTCTTGTGGCTATGATAAAATAATTTGACAAAGTAAGTTAAAGGAGATATAAGCAGCTTACAATTCCACATCAGACCATCACTGTGGGGATATCGAGGCTGAGCTTGAAGCAGCTGGTCACGCCCACAGTCAAGACCATAGAGAGCACGAATGCATGCCCCCTTTTAGCCCATTTCTTCCTTTTTAATACTGTAGACCCAAATCCAGGGAATGGTGCTGCCCATTCTTAGGCTGGGTCTCCCCACATTAGTTAACCTATTTAAAGATATCTTCCACAGACAAGGCTACAAACAATCCAGATGCAGACACTCTCATGAGACCCTCTTCCCAGGTGATTCTAGGCGGAGTGAAGTTGATAATTAAAATGCACCATTGCAAAGACCAATACAAGACTGTTTGAGAACCACACCGGGGCCAGGCAACTTCCTAGGCCCAAGGATTTTCTTTCGGGTACTCGGGATGGCAAGATGAATGATTTCATGAAAATGGTACCCACAGCGCTGCAGAGATGGCACAGGGGTGATCTCTGCAGGTCAAAGCACTTGCTGCTCAAACTGAAGCTCTGACTTCCAGCCCAGAGCCCATGGTGGAAGGAGGAAACCTACTCCCAAATTAGTCTTCCGACATGTGTGTGCATGGACACACACACACACACACACACACACACACACACACACACACTTGCATACACACTCACACGTGTGCACACACACACACACACACACAAATACTCAAATTGGAAATAAAATAAAATGAAAATGATGGTGACTGTTTTCACCTTCCATATCCTCCTTCAACATCAAGAACATAGCACACTGATGTATGTCTGAAATCTGTATGTCTGTATATAAATGTTCCCACCTGTAATCATTTCAGGACTTTTGATGTAGACCTTATTAATTGAAGAACAAACACAATAGATAAAAGGCAGGTTTACTTTAAAATGTTCCTGTTTAAACATAGTAAGAGGGTAGTTCAGAGGCTGGTGGGAAGGGAGACTGGTGTAGACATTTAATGCAGTGGTTCTCAACCTGTGGGTCACGACCCCTTGAGGGGTTGAACAGCCTTTTTATAGCAGTCACACATCAGATATCCTGCATATCAGATATTTACATCACAGTTCACAACAGTAGCAAAATGACAGTTATGAAGTAGCAACCAAAACAATTTTATGGTTGGGGGTCACCACAGCAGGAGGAAATGTATGAAAGGGTCCCAGTGTTGGGGGGGATGAGAACCACAGCTGTGATGGGTCCGAAGCTTCACCTTGGGGAGACTGGAAAGTGCTGGAGATGGAGAGTACTACAAGTGAATGTCATCAACACCCCTGAATCGTGCACTCAAAACAAAACTGACGTGCAGATTTTACCTCAGTGGGTAAAAGGTTCCTGTTGACTATGAACGTGGGCACAATACAGCATAAGGCCTGCTGTTTTGGTAACATAGTATCAGTATCTTTCAGTCAACCAGTAACATAGCCAAGCTGGTACTTTTGGTGACTGGAAGCAGGTGCTCCTCCTGGCAGGGTGGTGATGGGGCAGGGACCACCTCAGTCGGTCACTGACATTCGTCTGTGGGTTGCTTGGGGGGTCAGGGGAGGAGAAGGCCTCCTTCTGAATAGTGATGGTTGATTTTAAGGTGGAAGCCTTCTGAGGATGAACCCAGCAGAGTTTAACCAGTGGTTTTTGGTGCATCATTCTTAAGTGGCTTCCATTCTGCAAAACAGCTGAATAAATCAGAAAAAGTACTTGGAAGAAAACTATAACTTCCACTTGGATCTTTGTCTAGGTCTCTGGAAAGAGAATGGCCCTGAGGGCATGTGACCATCTGTAGCCACTGTTGGAAGATGAGCTTATAAGGGGCTCCTAGCTTGGCAAGATGCCCAGACCACTCCTTCTCGGGGGGCCAGGACAGAACAAGGAGCAGCAGAGGGCCACGGCCCGGGGACGTGGAAGCTATGTCCACTTGTAAGCTTTACTCTAGCTAGCAGCTTTGGTTGGCGACATTTTGCAAGAGTAAGGCCTACTTTTCTTTATCATCAGAGCCACGCTGACTGTCTCCAACTGTTCTAAGACATTAGGTAACTGGAGAGCTGCAATACTATTGCTAATTCCATTTCCCTCATGCTAGGACCCTAGATGACAGCAGGTGTCCACAACATGCTGCGGCTAAGCCACTGTCAATACAGATGTCCAATCTTGCACTTGGATAGAATGATTAGCAAGTGCTTTTGCTGGCTCCACAAGGATTTGTCTTCCGTTATGCTTTACATTATATATGTTATACACACTTTTCTCCATGTATGAGTCATGATATTTTTCTTAGGAATGCCACATTCTGGCTAAGAACACTCTCATCATTGACTTCCACAATATCGGTGACAGAATTCAAAGGTGTCAGACACCATGAAAGGTATAAAGGTCTACTACTTCACCCAACAGTTCAATTTTTCATTGGTGAATTGAATCAAAATTTTTTCAGAGTAATGAGGTGACTTAGTAACTGTTCTATTGCTGTGCCGATACACCATTACTAGGGCAACTTATAAAAGGAAGCATTTAATTGGGGGCTTGCTTACAGTTTCAAAGGGTGAGCCCATTGACCATCATTGTGGGGAACACACTGGCAGGCAAGCAGGCTTGGTACCTGAGCAGTAGCTGAGAGCTTACATATGGATCCAAAGGCAGCAGGCAGAGAACACTTGAGACTGGGCCTGGGGTGGGCTTTTGAAACCCTAAAGCCCACCCCGGTGACACACCTCTTCCAACAAGGCCATAGTCCACCAACTGAGAACCAAACATTCAAATGTATGACACTATGAGGTCATTTTCATTCAAGCTACCACACAAGGCAACGGCCCAGGGTTTTCATTAGGGATTTTAATTATAATTATATAGTCATGGTGATTTTATGCAAAATTTTATGAAAGCTTGAAGTATTCACTTGGTTTGGGGATTTATATGATGGTGACTTTACTGTTACCTTTAAAACCCTGCTTCAGAGCTCCACCTACAAACACCACCCAATTAAATTTGAAAGAACTACTTACAACTCACACAGCAGGGGGCAAATGAAAATGCATTTCATGTCAGTTTAGAAATTAGGAATTTCCTATGAGCAAAATGGAGAAAAATAAAACACTTAGCTTATATATTCAGACTTTTTTTTTAACAGGTCTGGATGAAGCAAAAGGAAAGAGATCATTAAAACATCATATCCCTGTGAGCACGGCTGCTGCCTTCTGCCTCTCACCTTCCCTAGCTTCCCACTGCCCTAACTGATCAACTGAGCCGCTTAAATGGAAACATTTTAGGTCCTCTGTAGACTTCCTTTACGAATCACATGCTCTAGTTTTCCTAACCATTTTCTTGAATCCAAATGGGCAGATACTCTTTTGTGTCATAATATTAGATATATAATGTCACTCATGGACTGTCACTTGATATCCATTGTTCAGGTCAAACTTTTCCATTCAGGCTCATTTCCTGTCCAAAGTCCTCTCAGAATGAGAGAGTTAATGAGTACTTTCTAGGTGGCTGCCGTGACACCAGCCTCCAGACATTTGATCAGGATGGACAGCAGAGCTCTGTCCTCAGCTGCATGTGCTGCCCCAGTCTCCCTAACCAGAACGTCTCGTGTGCTTTGCAAAGACAGCCTGGTCCCAGCAGCACCCACTTAGCGTACACCTTTAGTAAAGAAAGTCATTGGCAGGTCACTGACAGAACAGATAACAGATGCCTGCTGGAAGGTCGGGGTGGTTAGACCACACCAGCCCAGTGTCTCTCGGAGACACTAAGAGACAACTGGAAAACACTCAGTAGTTCTCAGGCAGAAAGGAGATTTTCACAGGTGCCCAGCTGTGTGGAGTTGACAGCTGTTGGATGGATTCAGGAATGAGCACTTCTTAGGGGAATGTGGGAGGTCAGCAGGAAGGGCGCAGTTTAAGCAAACGTGGGATTTGGAGGCATTGATCTCTCTGCAGCAGAAAGCACAAAGATGCCCCTTCAAGTAAATGCAAAGGGACAGCGTTTCTGAGGATTCTAGTTCTCTGTGTGCTTGGCATGAGAAGTCACAAGGCAGCAGGACATTTGCCATTTTGGCAGCTTGGTTAAGAGGAAAAAGGGCTGCTGAGTGAGCTAAATATTACCCCACCAAGGGATTCCCTAGTTTTACCATTAGAGTGAAAATAGTCCCTGAAGCGCTGGGAATGGGCCAAAAGAGAGTCAAGGAGACAGCGGGGCTAACAATAGCACACCAGGCGGCAGATTAGACAGTGTGTGTGTGTGTGTGTGTGTGTGTGTGTGTGTGTGTGCATGTGTGTGCGTGTGTGTGTGTGCATGTGTGTGTGCATGTGTGTGTGCATGTGTGTGTGTGCGTGCATGCGTGCACGTGTGTGTGTGCGTGTGCGTGCGTGTGTGTGTGTGTGTGTGTGTAAGACAGAGGGGACAAGGACAAGGAAGAAAGCACAAATATTGCCATGCACATAGACCTCCACAGGAGGGATGGCAGGCAGGAGGCTGTGAGGGAGGTTTCACTAGGGCGTACAGCTGACCATCTGTGAACCCAGCAATGCAGCACACAGGCCGCTGTTCCAAATTTACAGGCAGGATGTATCCTCAGCTCATTCATGCCTGAGTGTCTACGTGGGTACGTAGTATACACGTGTGCTCTGTGTGTGTGTGTGTGTGTGTGTGTGTGTGTGTGTGTGTGTGTGCGCGCGCGCACAGGCAGGTATGTAGTATATGCATGGGCAATGTGTGTGGTGTGCACTTGTCTGAACAGGCACACATGGAGGCCAGAGATTGATGTCAGGATCTCATCAATTGCTTTTCCATCTTGCTTTTGAGACATGGTCTCTCATTCAGCTAGACTGGCTGGCCAGTGTGCTCCCGAGGATTGGCCTGTCTCCTTCCCCACCCCACTGCACCCTGCCCGCTGGAGATGGACCACTATGCCTGGCTTTTTAAGTGGGTTCAGGTCCTCACGCTGGCATGGTAAGCACCTCACAGACTGAGCTATCACCTTTGCTAAGTAGATGGGTAACGAAAAGAAATATTTCCTCAAAAATTGTTTTAAGTTAGGTTAGACACTTACAGGAAAGCACCAAGGCCTTTTAACCTTTGTTTCTAAAGTTGAGGTCTCCAAGCAAGCATTGCACCATTACCTTCTACATACTACTTACTCCGAGGACCTAAAACATTAACCCAAAGCTTCTAGCGTAAGACAATTGTGAGGAAGGGCTCAGAAAGGATAAGGTATCTGGGGTTAGCCTGGCAGGAAGAGAGGGAGGAGAGACCCAGAGCTGGGGGGTCGGCGTCATCTGCAGACTCCCTCATTCATAGATGTGGCCATTGACAATGGGCATTGACTGGGGCTGTCAGTTGAGGCCACAGCTAGATGTGGCCTCTCCACATGTGCTTCTTCACAGATGGAGGCAGGGTTCCAAGGATGAATATCACACATGAGATAAACAAGAGAGCCGTAGAGAAAGGGAAATTTTCATGATCTCCCCTTGAGATTCTTGTAGCATCAAGTCACTGTATTCTCTCAGCTGGGCCAATCCCAAGCCCATTTAGATGGGAAGGGTGGTATAGCAGATCCCACCTCTTGATGGAGACTGACAATATTTTATAAAAACCCATGGGAGGGATTGGGATTTTTGTGACCAGTTTTTGGATTATAATCTGCCACAGTCTGTAACAGCACTTCTGGCGGGTACACCACATTCCAACAGGCGGAGCGGTGCTCCACAGTGAATGGAGAGCTAGGACTTTGGAACCAAATATTAGAGGTTCCTTATCCACTTCGGGAATGCTGCGAAGTTTATTTTGCTCTTTGTATCTCTGCTTCCTCATAAAAAAAAAAATCTGGGATGTTATAGGGAGAAATAGCTAATATAAAAAGAATTCAGAAGTCTATATAGCTTCCTTAGTGTTATCTATTTGTAACACCAGGGATACACCTCCTCTAACCCTGGAACGCTTTTGCCCAGCCCCTGGATGGTGCTGGCATCATTGACAGAGGCTGACAATAACTGATAGCAGGTCAAATTATTGAGTGCTTAATATCTGCCAGTTACTATGGAAGGCAGTTGACTTAGAAACCCATGAGACAGGTACCAGTATATCCAGATGAACAAACTGTGACTGGTTAAAAAGAGCCCACAGAAAGTGCCAAAGACAGGATTTACACTTAGATCAAGTCAGGAAGAGCCTAAGTCCCTGGGTGACTGTGTGGAACAGCCTTTTTTCCCACAAACCAGCTTAGTCAGTAAGTGAAGACAGGCAGCATTGTGCTACACCATCGGACGGAACACAGGTCTGTTTATCGGAGTGGAGAGCCTGTTCTTACTGGGTTGACACAGGAAACCCGGGAGGAACTGGGGCACTAATGTAAAGATGGCTTAGAAAGAGTAAAGTGGCTGCTATCATTTGAATAATCCCGAGTATTGGCATAAGAGTAAATCATTCTCTTGGTCACTTATCTCCGAATGAGGGGACAGATAACCTTTGGTCCACTGGGAACAGGCTTCACATACTCCCCTGGAATCCCTGACTCTGCGAGGGCAAGAGATTGCTCAGCAGTGAGGTGGCTGTTCAGCAGCTCCTCTTCGGAAGTTTGATTCTGGAGTAGACTTTCACAGTTTCCGGGTTATTTATCTTGCTTCCTTTTATGTATTTCAGTAAGGCTTTCTTTTTTGGCTATAGTAAATGGTGTGGCTGTCAGGGAGGGATCCTAGTTGCTGGCACATGCAGGTTTCTGGTTCCCTGTCCAGCTGGACTGTAAGTGTCCCTTAGAGTCTCTGTAAGTGTCCCAATGGCAGGAACCTGACTTGTTTTGCTCCTCAAAGCCTATCTCATGTCTCATCCAATATTGGCACATAGTAGGTATTCATATACTGGATGTATCAAAGGCTGAATGCTTGAGTGAAAATCTCAGTCAAGAAGCCAGAGTCTATGAAATCAACCATCAAGGTTCTTATTCTAGTGGCAGACACCACTGAAGGGCCATGGTAAGGAGGGACTCAAAAGGCCTTCAATAATGTGGTGACGTCAGGAGCCACTAGCAAATGGTTGATAACTGGCCGAGCGTGCTGCAACTGATCCAGGGTAAGGCACGGGAAGGTATAGGATGCCTTCACTTTTGTAGAATGCTGTTTGTTATTGTATCTTCAGGATGTTGTAAGTATGATCATCACAAAACCAGTTTGGTCTGTGGGAGTCCCCTTAGCACACAGTCATACTAGTTGACATTTATTTCCAGTAGGTGGGTATACAGTAACAGAAATAAAGACATTTCAGAATCGTCATTTAAAACATGTTACCTTGATATAATGGTTAATATTGACTGCCAGCTTGACAGGGTCTAGGATCACCTAGGAGATAAATCTATGGGCACATCTTGTGAGGGAGTTTCTAGACTGGGTAACTTGAGGTGAGGAAACCCATTCCACCTGTGGGAGGCACCATTCCACGCACTGGGGCCCCGAACTAAACGAAAAAGGAGAAAGCAAGGTGAGCAACATCATTCATCTCGTTCTGTGTCCTGATTGAGGATGGAATGTGACCCACTGCCTCATGGTCGTGCTGTCCTGCCATCTCTGCCATGATGGACCACATCTCTCTACTGTGAGCCGGAATGACCTCCTCCAGGGTTAACCCGCCTTCACGGGCATTTGTGACACAGCAAAAGAAGAGTAACCAGTGCACCTGCTTACAGGCCGTGGCTTTGCTGGAGTTGCTGAGCAGAACTCAGAAACCATGAAAAGTCTCCCATTGAGCAAGGCAGCAATGGAATATCTTTAGATAATTGATTTCTTGCCTGCAAATCAAATATACGACCTTATTGTGATACGGTTATATTCCATTCTAGATTAACATAGGATAATTTTTAAAAAATTATATTATTATTATTATTATTATTATTATTATTATTTGTACATGTGTGTGCCTGTATAAGTGTATGCCACATGTATGCAGGTGCCTGTGGAGGCCAGAAGAGGGCGTCAGATCTCCTGTAGCTGGAATTACAAGCGGTTGTGAGTCATTTGGTATGGTTTCTGGGACTGACTCAGGTCCTTTGGAAGAGCAGCAAGTGCTCTTAAGCACTGAGACATTTCAGCATGACATCAATGGCATCTCCAGATATATATTAGAAAAACATAAACTTAAGCACAGAGAGCAGACTTAAAAAAAGAACAGACTGATATCGGTTTGGAGAATGTGGCACCAGTGAACTTAAATATTTATCATAAAATTTGTGTATAAAAGTCTTAATGAGCACTGACTTTTATGGTCTCCTTTCTGGAAACAATAAAAAAAATGTTAAATTTTGTAATGCTGTTTCTAATTGGCTTTCCACCATAAGGCACCACTTAAAGAAAAGTTGATTTCACTAAAACTATGACACATTCCTTTCTGGGCTGAAATTTCCAACACCTCCAACAAGAAGCAAAGGGCAGTTGGAGATGTTAGACCTCTCCACATTTCTCTGCAGGTTTCCACAGAGACCCAGTCTCCAAGCAGGTGTTTTTCCTAATCCAAAGAGCAAGAACTATTCGAGAACATCCTCTTTCGTAATCCCTCTGAGAACACATGAAGAAAAATTGCTCAGCTTCCATTTCAAATGCAGGGGATTTGGATTTGGTTTAAACAACAGCTTGTGCAAAACCTCTTAGTTCCATTCTTTTACGCTGGGTGGTAGGTGATGATGTCATCCAAAGGATGGCTTTGGACTTTCTAAACACATAGCTGTGACAGCAGCCAACTGACTGCAAGGTTCCTCGGCTGCACAGATGAAAGCCAAGACTATTTTTTTCTCATTCAAAGCAATTCGGGGATGAAAGCTCTTCTGATATGTCGAGCTAAACAATAACATTTACACCTCCTGCTTCAGCTAAAATATGCTGCACATCTAGTTCAGCTTTCCTGGGAAGTGTCTCCTTTTCCCAATTCATGTTGAAAGTATACCACCCTGGAGACTTGACAAGTCAATCTCACGTGGCTGGAAATAGCTTTGCAAGTTGTCAGTTTGCATATATGTGTGGTTTACTTTAAGCTAGAAAGTCTTGCAAGATCTTTAATGCTTTCTCTAAAGGTTGTTAGTACATGAAGCACTTTCTCTAGAGGATTTCTTCACTGGGCTCTCATGTAACGCCTGGCATTCTTCATCTATGCACTGCTCACTCACCTCTGTGTGGAAGAAGGTCTCTGTAAACAGCTACAGCCCTCTGTGGTGCATGGTTTGAACTTGCATAACTCTGTTTTCCTCATTACCTATTCCTAACCAGGTAAGACTTTCTCAGTGCAGGTAACAGAAGATGACGTAAGGACGGTGAGGAATGTGGAGAGTCAAAGCAGATCAGCAGCTGAGGGGCCATGCCAACCCCCTCTGCACCAGGTATTTAGAGAATACTGTGAAATTCTCATGGTCCTAGAATAAAATCAGATGCCGTGAAACCAAAATGAGGCTATGGACTTTTTCCAGTGGGTTCTGTGTCCTTTTGGCACCCTGAACTCACATATTAGTTAACTCTAAGGCAGACAGAATTCAAAAGAACCCTGTGAACTTGGGTGGTTAAAAACATGACATTTATTTCCACAACCCCAAACTGAAAACCAGTATTTCTCTCCATTAAAATGTGGGTCACAAACCAGAGTGCTTGTGATGTTGTTGCCAAGAGAAATCATAGATATGTGCATTTCCTATTGCAGTTGTTAGACTAGCTCAGTCTCAGAACAGCATTTCTGGATAGTACCACTTCAAAATTGTGATAGCTATCACACCTGCTGCTGGTTTGCGTGATTTAATAACATATTAACAAATATCCTAATTAAAGAAATAGTACATTTTATTTTTTATTTTTTGAGATTATAATATAATTACTTCATTTCTCTCCTTCCCTTTCCTCCCTCCAACCCCATCCATATACCCCCTCCCT
>CABHPR010086876.1:0-18752 GCA_902168415.1 Peromyscus melanophrys
TCTGATTGGTTGATAAATAAAATGATGATTGGCTTGTAGCCAGGTAGGAATTATAGGCGGGATAAGCAGTCCAGGAGAATTCTGAGAAAAGGAAGGCTGAGTCAGGAGACACTAGCCAGGCACAGAGGAAGCAAAATGACAAGGCAGAACTGAGAAAAGGTACCAAGCCACATGGCTAAACATAGATAAGAATTATGGGTTAAATTAAGTGTAAGAGCTAGTCAGTAATAAACCTGAGCTAATGGCCAAGCAGTTATAAATAATATTAAGCCTCTGTGTGTTTATTTTATAAAAGGCTACAGGACTGGGTGAGGGATTTGTCCTGACCATGGGCCAGGTAAGACACAGGAAATCTTCTGATTATATTTATTCTTTAATTTCTTATATCTTGATGTTTGTTAAAGTGATCACCTGATGATTATTCTCACAGTTTCTCACATTCTTACAGTTTTCTGTACATTGGTAATTATATCTAGATACTTCAGCATATTTTTTTCTAGCACACCATTGTTTATTTACTCACATGTCTCCTAGAGGAGACCAATTAACTTAATACTCTATTGCTGTAATACAACTGCACAATAATTCAAGACCTCACTGATCCATACCAAAAGGTGCTTAACACAATTCATAGGTTGTCTCATGTATTTATCAAATTGTACAGATTTTCCCAGTCCAAAAAGCCATGATGTATATTAAAAATGAGAACTGTGTTTTATGGGAACATAGTCACATTTGGTAGTAAAAGGGGCAATGAGATCTCATTATGAAAAGTTATCATTTTTCTTTGCAATACAATTCCAAAAAACCAACTATGATAAAGTGAGAAAGATGTATGTTCAAACTTTAACTCTTAAAAGCTAAAAACTGGTTTAACAGTTTATTATTATTTAGATATTAATTATCTAGAAACATGAATCCATTAAGCCATGTAGAAATAGGTATGAACAAATGAAATATACTTTAAATATGTATAAGTAGATAGACTGTGAGATCTGGTTTGTTTAGGCATGTCTTTATTATGCTATGGCAGTCAAGTAGTCCTTCACTTCACTTGGGATGAGTCTCCTAAATCCAGCTTCATTGTAGATCAAACTTCTACATTATCTTCTGTCATTTGCCCTTCAAAGCTTTTCTTGAGGTTAAGATGGCTGTATAAATGGCATCTTCCAGTTCTAAGTCTTCATTATATCTGTGCTCAAGGAAAGTTTTCCTGTTCACGTGGTTCTTCCCCATTACCGTGATCTTCTAGGCAAAGTAAACTCCAGATGGATCTTACTGAAATAAATATGATCGTCTCTTATTCCACCCACAAATAAGTAAAGAAATGCCAAATAGATGAACACCACCTGACTGGTTATACTCTTACATCACAGACACTACTCTTTGTTCCACCTGGGCTGTGGGAATGGGTTATTGGTAATCAAGATAGTTTCTGAACTCTGTGCATGAGCTCTCTGTAATCTGGGCTCATGACACTATAAACCAAACTGACATGTTTGATAATCAGTTCTACTTTGTGTACACTGCTTTCATCTTATGGGATGGATTTCTGTTTTCTTTCAGTTGTTAATGCTACACCGTTTGCATATTTTATTCCCACTAAAGGAACCTTGTAGCTGCAGCTGCCAAAGTGTATTCAAATGTGGGCAAGTTTACCAGATGGGCTGAACATAGTCAGCCAGAAGCTGTAACCATACTGTCATCTTTACCGGGAATGTTGGGGGAAAAAGCCACATCGCTCCACCTCCACCATATTTTATTTCTGGTTTATTTATTAATTTTTACTCTCTTTTTTAGTTTTTGAAAACTACTAAGTGAGTGAGAAGAAAATGTAATACACTCTCAGATTTTTTCTCATCATTTGATGTTAATAGAAGTTGATAAACATTGAATAGAACCATTGTACCATTTAACAAATTGCAATGCTAACACATAAATAATCTCTTTAGAATAGTACATGTACAAAGAATTCATCTGTAAAATGAAACTTTCCTTTACAACTCTTTCATATTATTTGATACAGTTTGTACATACAAGGCATAAAATGTTTGTTTGTGTTTGTACATCATTCTTATTTCTAGAAGTTTTTAAGAGAGTAAATTGTTTCTGTAGTACATATTAGAAGACAGCTGATGATTCCACTTCTCACAAATTTTATCTTAGGAATAGATTACAGTTCATGTATCATGATATTTTTCTGTATTTCACTGATGTTCAGTTGGGGGTCTAGTATACTTGGAATGTCTTCGAGGGTTAAAGATCTTAGATCTTAACCCTCAAAGAACAAAGTAACATCAGCTCTTTAAAATATCCTCATTTAGGGCATGGCCAAATGTTTTATGTACTCTTTATGTAATTTATTGCCTAGACCTGCAATAAGCATCCTTTTCAATGAATTATGCTGGATTTAGAGAGTGTTTAAAGAGTAAAGTCTATTCTGGAAACAAATACACATTTTAAATTTAAACATGACCTTTGCAAAATTTTGTTATGTAGAACACTAATCTTATTCCACAACCATCCTTGATAAAAAACATCTCTGCAAACTAGGAGTAGAAAGTAGACATCCTTGAATGATAAATTGCATTCAATATTATATTCCATGATGAACTTCTGAATATTTTTTCTATAGTCAGGATCAAGGCAATTCTTAACAGTTTTATTCAATGCTGCCATGAATATGATAGTTACTATAATAATGTAATGAAAAAAAAACCTAAAAATTATGTTGGTCATAAGGAAGTAAAATTCTATTCCTAATGAACATTATCACATTATTTGGAAGTCTTCAGAAATTTATGAGCAATGAGATGAGAGAAGAGAAATGTTAGTTGCATCCCGTGGCAGGAGGGGAAAAGAAAGTCAATGAAGAGGAAAGCCTAATGTCGTTGTGACAGAGGTAAAACAAGCCAGAGAAAAGTACAGCCGGTTCTCAGATACTGAGAAAAGTCAGTGTGGTTGAATTCAAATGAGACAATCAACAGGATAAATTCAATAGCAAAAGTCAACCCTATCTGATATTATTGTAATAAAATAATTTTATGTGTTTGGTAAAACCCACAGAAGAATAAATCATTAAAAATAGGCATCTATGGATACTAAATTGAAATCAACTTGGAGTGATAGTTTCTTGGAAGAAATGTAAACTATGGAAAATGTAACTGTATTATCTAACTGTGACCTAGCAGTTAAGAAATGTGACCTAGCAGCAGTGAAAATAGTGGGAAACAGAGCGTCATTTATTTATTACACTACGACTTAGCAGAGTACTCTCGTTGAAACTCACTTCCAATTAGGGGACTGGTTTTGAAATTCTGAAAGGCTTATAAGGTAGTTTAGTACTAGAGCACTTGCAGGGAAAATACTCAGCCCTGAAAAAGGAAAAAAAAAAAAGAGAAATGAAGAAATGACATTCCAAGTATACTAGGACGAGCATTTGAAATCATAGACAGTGGAGGTGAGATTTCTCATCCTGAAAGACTTATTGAAAAGAAAAGGCAATTAGTATGAGCTCTGAAGTATGATTGACCATCAGAATTATCAATATGAGCTTATATTAAAATATATTCTTAGTCATATGTATAGATACACAAATAACCACAGATATATGTACATAAAAAACAGTATAGAGAAACAGATATGAAACATACTAAAGATACCTCCATGTAGGAACAAATACAAACCATTCTAAAGACCACTTTATGTAAAAAATCATATCAATCTGCAAGATAAAATAAAAACTGTGTATGAGTAATAATCAAGCACATAAAATAAATATCCTTCATTTTGCACTGATACAAATATTAGGATAAATTAAAAAGTTGAAGAAAATAAAAATGAAACTTTCTATAGAAAAAAAATACTTTAATAAACATAAGCCTTCTCACCACCTCTGCTGCTCATCAAATCTTATTTTTTTCTTTTTATTTGAAATAGGGTACATATGTTAATATAATCAGCTTAAAACATAAAATAGGAAGATACTTGTAACTTTGCATTAATGTAAATTTGTGATTGTATTTGTCCTTCAGTTTTGATAGGACACACACACACACACATACACACACACACACAAACACACACACACACACACACACACACACACACACACACACACACACAAATGTAGTTGAAAGTTTTCCTGTGTCCTGGCCAGCCCACAGTCAGGACAAATCTTTCCCACTCACATTCCCCAAGTAAACACACAGAGGCTTATATTAATTATAACTGCTCAGCCATTATCTCAGGATTATTACTGACTAGTTCTTACACTTAAATTAACCCATAATTCTTATCTTTGTTTAGCCATGTGGCTTGGTACCTTTTCTCAGTTCTGTCTTGTCATCTTGCTTCCTCTGTGTCTGGCTGGTGTCTCCTGACTCAGCCTTCCTCTTCCCAGAATTCTCCTTGACTGCTTATCCCACCTGTACTTCCTGCCTGGCTACTGGCCAATCAGCATTTTGTTTATCAACCAATCAGAGCAACACATAGTCACAGCATACAGAATGGCATTTCACAGCAAAACAGAGAACCCACAGTATAATAAATAATAAGCAAGTAAATAAATGAGCTCAACTGAGAAAATAAACATTTAGAATGTAAAATGATTTTTAAAATTAGTTATGTGCAATAGCTTATTAGAAAACATTCCAAATTTATAGAAATAGATGTGCATAGATTGTAAATTATGTAGATATAGATAGACATTTATTATAAATTATAAAAGTATAAATGAAGAAAAACTTATAGTTTATATGTAACAGGTAAGTACACTACTCTGCTTGCTCAACAATATTTTGTAAATGGTAGACTTACTTTATGGTTTGATTTCTTTGCAGTTACGTGGGTATATATATATATTTAAAGAAATTGTTAATTATAGCATTTATCAGTATGTTTCATTATACATGAATTGTATCTCACAAATGCAGGTTAATAGTTATTTTGAACCACATCATTGTTATTCTCTGTGTAAAGTGGAAAACCTGGCCTTCTTTTCCTTTCAGGACTTGAGCTTCCCTTTACACTTGGGTAACTAACTACTTCTCATTTCACTATTCAAATATTGGCTACTTCCTTCAGTGTTTCTAAAGCCCAGAAATCACCATGACTTCCTCAAAATATTTGAAAATGTTTAGTGAATAGTCACTTGCTTCAACTGATAAAGAATTTGTTATATTTAACAAGACTCCTCTTGAATTCCATTTCTGCATTTCTCCTACCATATTGTTAAAATATATAATGAATTTCTGGAGTTGTATGGTTTTAGGATTCGAGTTTTCTTTTATAACATTCAAGATATGTTTTGCTAATGGCAAAAGATATACTTCTTCGTTCTTTGTTTTGTTCTGTTTGTTTTCTTTGAGACAGGGTGTTTGTTTGTTTGTTTGTTTGTTTGTTTTGTGTGTGTAGCCTTGACCGTCCTGGAACTAGCTCTGTAGACCAGGTTGGCCTCTAACTCAGAGAGATCCACCTGCCTCTGCCTCCTGAGTGTTGGGACTAAAGGTATGAGCCACCACTATCCAGCAAAGGACATATTTCTTAAAGACTGAGTTCTAGTCACTGTTTTATTAGTTTAGTAGCTTAAAATATATATTCACAGTTTCATATAAAATAGATTTATAATTTTGCACTTACATAAATGTCCACATATGATCCTGATTAAAACATCTAGAAAAGTATTTGCAGTCTGATTTAGAAAATTTTTTTATCACCTGCTGTGAGTGAGATTACCACAAATTTCAAAGCCTCATTATCAATCCATTTATGATTTGTACAAGCCTAACATTTCTTTCATTTGATTTCACCAGAGAAAGGGAAGATTCACATAACAATATTCATAGAATGCTTTTCCATTTTGATACTATAGTAACTCCATTTTGTTGATATTTATAATGACCAAGTTTATATAAAGCAAAATAGTAATATGTTCACTTTTTTATTTTCATGTAGATCACATAAAATACCAAATCATGTAGATCATTTAAAATATAAGCAGTGGCTCCAAAACTGGAAAACCCTGAGAAAAAGACACACATCTGATTTTATTTTGTTTTTGAGACAGGTTTTCTCTCTGTAGCCCAAACTGAAATCTAAGTGCTAATCTTCTGTTCTAACATAGCATCTCAAGTGTTGAGATTACAGGTGTGAATAACCTTATCTCATTCAAGGATTACTTAATCATTTCTGAAGTGGTAGTTTTCTACTTTTGTATGGTTAAAATCCAATTTTAAACCCTGTGGAAATTTGAATGAAAATGGGCCCCCTTAGACACATAGAAATTGGTACCAGGGACTGAGAAATTTCTGTGATAGGCCTGGCCATGTTTCTTATAGGAATGTGGACTTTGGGACTTCAGATTAGAAAAGCAGTTGAATGCTTTAAGTAGGCCTTAATGGGCCATACTCATAGGAAAGACATTGGTGCTCAGAATGATTTAAACTGTCGGGGCATGGCTAAAGAGCTTTCAGAGGATAACATTTGTATATGGCCTAGAGACCATTCTTGTAATATTTTGGTGAAGAATGTGATTGCTTTTTGTTCTTGTCCAAAATATCTGTCTAAGGCTAAATTGAAGAATTTTAGATTAATTGTATTGGCAGAGAAATTTCAAAACAGCCTAGTATCTACCCTGACATGTGTTTATTGGCATTCACTCCTATGCAGATCTATAATGAAAAGCAGTAAGCTGAGCAAATAAAAATAGAAAATGGACAATTTAAGGAGAAAGTCCTTACCAGGAAGTAGAATGGACCTAAATCCTCTGTTAAAAGAGTAAACAGATTAAAGAAGATCCTAAAGTTAAATACAATAAAAGGAGTGGTACCCTCAGGGCAATATTCCACCGAGTCAAGCTTTTAACTTTTTGAAAAGGAATTAAATAAAAGTTTAGATCTAGGTGTGGTGGTGCATGTTGTTAATCCCAGCACTCTAGGGGCAGAGGCAAAGGAATCTCTATTTGAGGCCAGCCTGGGTCTACATATAGAGTTTCAGGACATCTAAGCTTAGGCAATTAAGGAAACCATTGAAAACAAAAAGCCTACAAAGATGTAACTGAACTAGGAGGCCATGTTCCAGGTCCAGCAGGCAACAGAACTTGGCAGCTTTGGCCACATGGTTCTGGCTTTAGAGTCAAGGATGGAAGAAAGGGGTTGTAGAATCCCCTCCATGACTAAGAGTAGTTGCTGAGGCCAGGCATGTGTTGGGGTATGCCTATATTGAGGTCTAGAAAGACCATTTTGCAAAGCTCTGAAAACAGAGCCTGGATTGCCTTCGAGACCCAAAAATATTGGAGGTGCCAGAGCCATGGGATACCTGTTGAGGAGAGCTGCTAACAGGGAATGGAAGCAGCCCAAAAGAAAGAAGCATGCTTTAGTCAAAAAAGCTGAAAGGAGTTAGAGATCTGAAGAGCGTTTAGCATTAGACATGGATATATAGAATGTGGAGCTTGCCCAGCTGGTTTTTGGTTTTTCTCTGTTCTAGAATTTCCTCCCTATGCTCCCTTTAGGAATGGTAATATATATCCTGTGTCATTGTATTTTGGAAGTATGTGATCTGCTTTTTCATTTTTATTTTACAAAGAATTACAGTTAAGAGATTGTGTGAGTCTCAAAAGAGACATCAAACTTTGTTGACTTTTAATCAATGATGATACTGTGACAGACTTTGGGGACTTTTGAAACTGGACTAAAAGCATTTTGCATTATGATATGGCTACAAGCCTGTGTGGGCAAAGGAGTGGAATGTGGCGGTTTGAATAAAAATTGTTCCCCAAAACACATGAACTGTGGACCAAAAGCTGAGGAACCCCCATGGTACTGGACTAGGCCCTCTGGATAAGGCAAGACTTAGCTTGAACTGTTTAGGGGGCACCCAGGCAGTGGGATCAGGACCTGTCCCTGATGCATGAGCTGGCTTTTTGGAACCTAGCGCCTATTGTGGGACACTTTGGGCAGCCTTAGTAAAGGGAGAAGGGGCTTGGACTGAATGTACCAGTCTCTGCTGACTCCCTATTGGAGACCTTGCCTTGGAGGAGGTGGGAATGGAGGGTCGTTTGGGGGGAAGGCTGAGGGGAGGGAGGAGGGAGGAGAGGGGAATCTGTGGTTGGTATGTAAAATGAATAGAAAATCTCTTAATAATAATAAAAAAAAAAGAAAAGGAAAAAATGGCTCCCAAAATCCATAGAGTCACTATTAGAACATGTGGCCTTGTTGGAGTAGATATGGCTTTGTTAGGGGAAGTGTGTCCCTAGAAGGTGGGCTTTGAATCCCAGATGTTCAAGCTTGGCCAATGTGTCATAGTCACTTCCTGCTGCCTGAGGATCTAGATGTAGATCTCTCAGCTACCTTTCCAGCACCATGTATGACTGTATGATGCCATGCTTCCTGCCATGATGATAATGGACTAGACTTCTGGACTATAAGTCAACCAATTAAATGTTTTTCTTTATAAGAGTTACAATGGTCACAGTGTCTATTCACAGCAAAAAAACCCTAAGAAAAACCCCCAAAAGACACTATATTTAAAACATTTGAGAAATTCACAATATCCTACATGAGTGAGCAATAGCCACCACACAACAGTTGCTCACATAATGTAAAGTCTCAGTGTGTACATAAATACACAGATTACTACAACATTGGGGGCCTGTTCCTTCCCTATGGAGACTTTTTCAAGGAGAGTCACATAAACTCTGTGAGATATAGTTGCTCTAATCCATAAAGTAAGTTTTTATAACTTAAACATTTTCTAAAAATCTTTTTTTGTGAAAAAAAACCCTTATATATAACTTCATTTCTCTTCTATTCCTCATTGCACAAATCCCATCTCTTTGTAAAAAAAAAATTCATATACAGTTTTCAAAAAAAGAAAAGTATAGAATGTCACACATACTTTTGTTTTAAAGTTCTAACAGAAGACAAAGATTATATTTTATGGGGTGAACATTGTTTTCCTAAAATGCAATCCTGTAATGCTAATTCCTAGTAAATTAGAATGTACATTATTTGTAAAACAGGAATTTTCCAATATAATCAAGGTAAATGAGGGATTTCACATAAGATTTAACATAATATGATAGATGTGTTTTAGCAAAGGAGAGTTTGGCCTCAACCAAAGTACAGAGTAGAAATTTAGAAGCAGAGATTGGGTTGATATAGCTACAAAATTACCAACTCCAGAGTTATTTGACATTGGTCACCAACTTTAAAAGGTACACTGTGATTGAACCTGCTTTATTATACTCTAAACAAGTAATAGCTTCATAATTTGGAGAACTGGCCACATTGATATTGAGCCCCTCTCATGCTACAAAATTAGTAGAATGTTGGATTTTTCCCCATTGTTATTTCCATTTCAAGAAAATGGATTCCTGAAGTTTGGTTAAGATATACCTGGATTACAGAATTGCAAAGGGAAATTGAATATATTTAAATAGTTATTCTAGAGAGAAAGAAATATTTCACATGGTAATTTTGGCTTATATGTTCATTTATCCTTCACAATAAAAACATTCAATGAATAGTATGATCAGAATATATTTAGAAAATGAGCCCTGTAAACTTTCATCTACATGAGGAGAAAATTCAGAACAAATTGATCAGTGTATTTCATCTTTTTTTTTAATAAGAAACAATACTTAACTATAACTATTACTAATGCTTTCAAAGAAGATATCATTTACTAATAATCCTCATTTAAAAATATTTTCTATATAAATATTGATGACAATGTTTTCACTTATTTGAAACCACTGTGTAATCAAACTTAAGTGAATCCAACAAATAAATAACTAAGGAATGTAAATTCTAGATATCATCCATGTTGAAAAAAATAAAGATTCTCATGTGACAGATGAGGAATGAAATAAATGAAATATGGATTTTAGAGAAATAACCTCTCAGTCAAACACACATGAGAAATGTGCATAATTTTAAATTTATGCATTTTTTATCTGAAAATACTATTGGTGTGCTTTATCCCATCTATAAAGCATCAGCTATCATCAAAAGTGGCTCAGTGGGCTCATACCAAAGTATTTTTAACTTACATGTTTGATAAGCTGTCAAGAATGTGCTTGAATCGAATGTGAAGTGAATGCTAGATTTGGCCATGGAGACATGGTTCTGCTTTTATTAGAGAAATACGGTTCACAGGAAGAAAACAGTTACGTGCAAATTTATGTTGTGCAAGAGTTTGTGGCTCCTAGTGAACTTATCCATGAGAATAATAGTTTTGCAATGAAATCCTGGGAGCTACATATAAATACTAACAAAAATTTCTGGATCAGAGAATTGTTGTCATAATATTCATAGTGGCAAAAGTATACAGGAAAGTATACAGAATATACCTGTACAAGTTACTTTGATATGAGAATAGATATTAAAATTAAAGGGACGAAACATTTTGGTGAGTTACCTGATATAGTCTTAACTCTAAATGACCTATTATGTTTCCAGTTCTGCTGTGGGATGGTCTGTATGTCAAATTGCTCTGATTAGTCAATAAATAAAACACTGATTGGCCAGTGGCTAGGCAAGAAGTATAGGCGGGACTAACAGAGAGAATTAAAAGAACAGGAAGGCAGAGGGAGACACTGCCAGCCACCGCCATGACAAACAGCATGTGAAGATGCCGGTAAGCCACGAGCCACGTGGCAAGGTATAGATTTATAGAAATGGATTAATTTAAGATATAAGAACAGTTAGCAAGAAGCCTGCCATGACCATACAGTGTGGAAGCAATATAAGTCTCTGTGTTTACTTGGTTGGGTCTGAGCGGCTGTGGGACTGGCAGGTGACAATATCAAGAAGTACATATTTTCAGGAGACAATATGATTAAGATTGGATAGTCAGTTTATACACCAACATGAGTTAAACTAGAACATTTCAAATCACATATATTTGAGCCATATTTTGTTCATCTTCTGTTAATGGAAATGGCTGTTCTGTACTTATGGCTCATACTGTAGTGGCAGGTTTTGGCAACAAGTTTATTATATTTATCCATTTATTTCCCACTGAACAAAGTACACATATCAGAACTGCGTAGCTAGAGTTTTTCTGACTGGCCCACAATCAGGACAAATCTCTGTCACCTGCCAGTCCCACAGCTGCTCAGACCCAACCAAGTAAACACAGAGACCATCCCACAGCACTTCTTTTTTTTTTTTTTAAGAGGAAGGTTTTAACTTTTACACATTTCCAAAGCCAGTTTGGTATATTTGGGAATTTGGGCGTAGCTTCTCTTACTACTTCCTGCTGGAGGGGGGTGCTGTATCTTATGGGGATACAAAGAAAATTTTAGGATTATGGAGTAGTCCATGAGGGTGTATCGTCTGAGCCAGTTGCCTTGAAATGGTTCTGGATGTTGGATCATCTGGGCCATGGTGTCATCAGAGACCTTTCAGGTGGTCTTGGCTGGTCAAACCTGATGTATCTTAATCTGGAACAAACCCATAGTCTCTGGCTTTCTGTGGAAACAAAATCAGAGCCTCCTTTCCAAAGCAACATATCCTTACATAACACAATCCAGATTCTCTGTGTAATATCCATCTTTACCTGGCTCATTTTTATATTACCTTTACTGTCTCTTTAAAGACTTTATTTTTAAAAACTGTCTATTTCTTTATATAGCTGTATATATTCCTTTTTCTCTCTCTTCCAAACCTACGTGCATTTTTACACACATTGTAAAGCATTTAAAGTCTTGTTCCATCTGAATCTGTCTCATTGTGAATCAATTGTTTTAAACTGCAGCATTTCTAAGACTGAAACAGCGCTATGGCTGCTGGCTCCGCCAACCTCAGCTTCCCAACATGGCAGGGATACATTTACCACCAGCTCTGGGAGCCTTCATGGGTCTATGCTTCTATCAAAGCAGCGTGTAGCCCAGAAACCTCTTTTTTTTGTTTTGTACTAGCGAAGGCTAAATCCACAACGCAGCTTAATGTGCCACTTGCAGATGCCTCATTCCCGCCATACTGCTGGTCAAACACACACACCAGGAACCCGCCATACAGTAGCTCAAGCCTGCAGGCTGCGGCTAACTTGAGAGAGACAACTAGGAAGCTGTTTTAGCTCCGTTTTAGAATCTTCTTTTTATGCTTTCTCAAGTTTTAAGTGGAAATTCCTGCCCCACATTGGGCGCCATTTGTAGCTAGGGTTTTTCTGCCTGGCCCACAATCAGGACAAATCTCTGTCACGTCATTGCTCACCAACACTCTTATTCTTTTCTCTCCCTCTTTCATAAACAATAAACTTCCCGAAACAAATGTCAAAATAATCAAGCATAAACACAGTAAGACAAAATGCTAATGAAGAAAAGAGGAGAAGAAAGGAAGAAAGAAAGAAAGAAAGAAAGAAAGAAAGAAAGAAAGAAAGAAAGAAAGAAAGAAAGAAAGAAAGAAAGAAAACACATAGCACATAGCATATGGAGTTATTTTATTAGTCAACTACTCTTAGGCATGGGGCCTGCATTTGAATGTGATTATGATACCCAGTAACATTCCACTGGAGAAAACTTATTTTCCTTTCCCAGCAAGTATCAATAGCAAATAGTTCAGTTGTTAGGGATGGGAGCCTGTAGCTAGGGTTTTTCTCTCCAGGTCCTGCCGAGCCCCAGCAGTCCCGTAGCCCACTTATAAAATAAGCATACAGATGCTTATATTATTTAAACTGCTCAGCCATTAGCTGAGGCCTACCATTGTTTAGCTCTTACTCTTATACTCAGCCCATTTCTGTTAATCTATATGTCGCCACGTGTTCCGTGGCTTTACCTGCTGCCTTTACATGAAGCTCCCTGGATGGCAGGCTGGCATCTTCTCCTCTCCACCTTCCTGTTCTTTCAATTCTCCCCTCTGCTAGTCCTGCCTATACTTCCTGCCTGGCTACTGGCCAATCAGTGTTTTATTTATCAATAAATCATCCACAGCAGGAGCCCATGAATGTTTCCCTCTCTCAGGGCTTGAACCTTGTCTAGATTGAAACTATAAGGGTCTGTCAGTTCTACCACTGTTTCTGTGAGTCTATTTGTACACTACTCCTGTTGTGTATGGAAGATACTGTTTCCATGTAGCCATGCACCACTGCCAACTCTTACAATGTTCCCACCTCTTCCTCCACATAGATCCATGATACATGAGGGGAGGGGTTAAAGCAATGGTACTCAACCTATGGGTCATAACCCCCTTGGGGAATGAAGGACCCTTTCACAGGGGTCACATATCAGATTGTGAATATCAGATATTTACTTTAGGGTTCATAATAATAGCAAAATTACAATTATGAAATGCAATGAAAATAATTTTATGGTTGGGTGTCACTATAACATGAGGAACTGTATTAAAGGATTACAACATTAGGAAGCTTGAGAACCACTTGAATAGAGAAAGGCATCTTATTTAGTGACGAGTGCTTCAAATATCTCATTCACTGCACATTGTCTAGTTGGAGGTCTCTGTGTTAATTCCCACCAACTAAAAATGATTCATATCTGGTGAGGGTTGGACTATGTAACTATCTATCATTTAATGCTATGTTCCTTTGGCACAGCGGTTCTCGATCATCCTAATGCTGTGACCCTTTAGTACTGTTTCTCAGGTCATGGTGACCCTCAGTCATAAAATTATTTTGTTGCTTCTTCACAACTGTAATTTTGCTACTTTTATGAATCACAGTGTAAATATCTGATATGCAGGATGTCTGATATGCAACGCCAAAGGGGTGGTGGCCCACAAGTTGAGAACCACTGTTTTAGCAGAAAGGTAGCAGTAGGTTTTCCCATAAGTCCATGAACTAGCTAATCTCAGATTCTTGGCAACTTTAGCACTGTCAGGTATTGGTTCCATCTCATGGGGCAGGCCATAAAATCCAACCTGAAAGGTGTTGGTTACTCCCATAATGGTTGTGTCACTATTGCTGTGTATCTTGCAGGCAGGAAGGTGTCTATTGTACGTCTCAGGTATTTTAGCTATTTGAAATTGATTACTTTTCTTCTCTGTTAATATGCAGAGTACCTTATAGTACCATGAATACTATTCAGTAAGGATGAATCTTCAGGTTGAGCACTAGATTGCTTCTCCATGTTCAATGACATAAGTATTGTCTTCATAAATAAGACCTTATTAACAGGTTGGAGAAAGCAATCATAGACTTTGAAATAGCTTGTGATGTTTGAAAGGTCCCTTTGATCAATGACTCAAAAAGATGGAAGCCATTTCTGGCACTGGAGATTTTTCTTGGTAGCAAAAGATGTGTAGTTGTGACATTGTGTGTGTGTGTGTGTGTGTGTGTGTGTGTGTGTGTGTGTGTATGTATGTATGTGTGTGTGTATGCTGCTATACTAACAGGTTTCCATATGGATTTTCAAAATGCCTTTACTGTTAGTTGTACATTTAGTTAGTTGATGCATTTTTTCAGATAGTAACAAAATAGAGAATAAACAAGCACATATATTTGAAAGTTGTTGGATTCATTGAAAGTCTAAAGAAAATATTTTCATACAGTAAAATTATTTTCAGTATAATAAAGCAACTTCAAATAACATGGTAAAATATAGAGTAGTAGATTCACTTAATTACATCTTTATTCACCCAAACCAGAGATATATTATAACTTGAAAATTTTCTGAGGTAATCATCAGCTAACAAGCTAAAACAAATTCCTGAAAGTATGTAGAATTCTATTCATAAACAAAAGGTGGCATATAGACATATTCACTTTTTCTTGAGGATATTCCTATATACACAATAACAAAATCACATAATTAAATTTTAATCGTATTCACAAAGAACTAAAAAATCCATAAATTATCATCCAGAAAGAGCAAGACATTTCATAAGACAATGCCAAGCTTTCTTGAATGATTTGCTGAAGTAAGAGAAATTTCAGTCTAGATAATGTGTAAAAAAAAAATAACAGGGTCAAAAGGTACAGCAGGTCAAGGAAAATAATCTTCGCAGAACCCAGTAACCGGAAGTCAATGCAGTTTCCCTCATCCTTCACATTAATCAGAGCACCAGATGGTCTAGTCTCTGAAAAAAATTCTACTTTACAGCTTCAAAGTAAAAGGTTTTCAGAGATCCAAATTCTTATACACTGTCATCTGTACACAGTTCATATGCCAGAGTTCACTATTCTTCAAATATGACTGTTTCTCCATTGCCAAGTGTCGACATATGAGTAAATGCATGGATACTTGAAACTTGTTTGGAATGTGTATAAGGCTAAGAAGCACACTATACAGAACCATTTCTATGTGTTTTTTCTTCAATCTTCTTTTAATTGACTGCCAAAGGCAGAGAGTACATTGTAGTAAGAAAATAATAGCCTCTTTATGCTGAAAAGATAAACATATGCAGGACACTATTAATTGCATGAAGTGGTAATTATACAAAATATATATATATATGCAACAACATGTTTTCAAGAAATAAGGTTCTTACCCATTACTCTGTTTCCCACATTTATTAGTATATTAAATAACATTATGTCACAGTATAATTTCTTTTATTAGCCTGAAGGAGGATTGAGAGTCTTAGCAATTAGTTATGAACTGATTCAGTTTAAAAACTGTAGCTGTTAATGCAATTATGTAAAATTAGCTATAAAATGAACCGTGTTCAAGATAAATGTAAAAAAGAAAGAACTCTTATCAACAGAAAGAAAGTTAGCTTTCACAATTAACCTCCATTGAAAACATAGTAACACCCAAAGGGATGTGATTACTTCTCTAGAATATTAATGTTCTTTCACTTCATATTCTACTAAGTAATTCCAAATTGACTCACTTTCTGTAATGCTTTCAAACACTTATGTTTACTTTCTAGGCAAAAGCCCTAATCAGAGGCACTTGTATCTTTCCCATCAGACCAAGTTAATAAAATATCTCTACACAAATTCTTTAGGAAGTCTCAGTTAAAGGTTGCCTTTCTGGTGAGCATTGGCTGAGTATAAATGAGGCAGAGGAGATGCACGTCTTTGGTCTTGGCCCTGTCCTGGAATCCTATAGCAGGTTGGACAAGTTAGAAATCTGATGATGTCACCCACAGATATTGACAAGTCAGCATGCCAACAGTTCCCTGTCTTCAGTGCAGTTCCTTCTTGAGTGCACACAGTGTGCAATTGAAGAGAGGCTGAAAAGTTACTTTATCACATTGTGTGTAGTTTTCACGATCACAATCTCACAACTATACATGTATAAAAAGTAAATATAACTCCCAAATTCTGAGCCTGCTAAAAAAATTAGTAAACCTTCTAATACTAAATGAAAATGCAATGTATTTGGGGGAAAAACAGATGAGGAAGTTTAATAAATCAATTTATAGACATTTATTTTCTAAAAGTTCAGTTGAAGAAAAATTGATAAAGGGTAAACCTGACATGAAGTAGACTTGTGTTTCTTATAATCTGAGTAAAATAGTCCCATGAACTGAAGGACAATGTCAGACAATGAAGCTTCTGGATATGATGGACAAACAATAATATCAGCATAGTTACTCATAGAATATGTCTGTCATCTCCATTTGGAGTACTGAAAAAATAGAACCTGCCCCAATCAAAATATAATCATAGGTCCTAGCTCTGTTCCCAGTGTTTACAATGTTACAATATATTCAAATGTATACAACATAATATATACAATATGTAGTTCAAAAGCCAGCATGCATGTCTATATATGTCCAAGAAGTCTTGCAACTAATTTCATCTCCTGCCCATGTTTACTGCTAATCATGTCCTAATGGTAGGTATTTCCTCCTAACTTCTAAGTCCTTTTGTAGTCATCTGATTTTTAACATAGCCCTGCTAGCCAAGGATATCCTTACATATCAGTTTTTACATGCTGATCAAATTTCAATGTTAAATTACCATAAATCCTCTTTGTTGATTTTTTTTACTTTGTTTGAATTGAGATAGTTCTCCTTTCACTTTTGAATACCTACTCAAAATTCTTGGGCTGGAGAGATGGCTCAGAGATTAAGAGCACTGGCTGTTCTTTCAGAGATCCTGAGTTCAATTCCCAGAAAGAACATGGCAGCTCACAACCATCTATAATGAAATCTGAAGTTCTCTTCTGGCATGCAAGCATGCATGCAGACAGAACACTGTATACATAATAAATAAATAAATCTTTTAAAAAATTCTTCTCTAATATTCAATCAACAATTCAATACTTATCTATTTGTCTAGATCTTTTTATAATCTAGGATTGTATTTTATTTACACTTTAGCCATGATGGTTAACAAGCAAATAGATGATAAATATAGATAATAACTGAATGAGTCAGAGTTAAATGATTTATGAAGGAGGAGAGAAAGCAAGTTGGAGATGTGATGAAATAGGGAATGAGATGATTATCACAGTATGATTATTTCAGGAAGTAATGGAAGAAATACTTTAACATCTCCCTCTCTGTGTTTTAAAATGGCTCAAAAACCTGACTCAGAAAACATCTCTAGTCCAGAATATAAATTCTGTATATTTGATTGCAACTTCCCAGTCACATTAACCTTTGGGATCTGAAACAAATTCAAGACATATGAGTGAAAATCCCTAAGGCATCTTCCATTCCCACAGGCAGAATCAAGCCCCAAATTACACCTTGGCAACATTACCACCAGGGCTCTGATTCTGGTCTGTCTACCTACATGGATTTTAAACATCTATTACCAGGTCATTTTCAACATTTACTCATTTTCATGCTAATCCTTTAATGAATTTCAGTAGTTGCTCTCTATAAAGACATTTTTCCTTCTTTTTCTTCCTCTCCTCCCACTCTCTCACCTCACCTCACCCCTGCCTACCCCATCCACTCCTCCCCTGTTTCTGTTCAGAAAGGTGCAGGCCTCCTATGGATGTCAACAAGGCATGGCATATCAAGTTGCAGTAAGACTAAGCTTCTCCCTTTGTATTAAAGCTGGGCAAGGTAACCTAGTATGAGGAGAAGGGTCCCAAAAGCCAGCAAAAGAGTTAAATACAGCCCCTTCTCCCATAGTGAGGAGTCCCATAAGAGGACCAAGATACACAATTGTTTCATCTATACTCAGAGGACTTAGGTCAGTCCCATGCAGGCTCCCTAGTTGTAGTTCCGGAGTATCTAAGCTCCTGTGAGCCAAGGTTAGTTGTTTCTGTGGGATCCCTTGTGATTTCCTTGACACCCCTGGCTTTTAAAATCCTTCCTCCCTCTCTTCAGCAGGATTCCCCCAAGTCTGCCCAGTGCTTGACTGTGGGTTTCTGCATCTGTTTCCACCAGTTACTAGATAAAGGCTCTCTGGATGACAATTGGGGTAGTCACAAATCTATGATTATAGCTGAATATCACTAGTAATGAGTTAGCAGAAAATCGACATCTTTTTTCTCCAGTCATGTTTCATTCTCTCCTAGGTGTCCAGGCCATCCAGCCTCTGTGTCCTGACACTCCAGGAAGTGTCACGACTGAACTCACTCTTGTGGTATGAGTCTGAGGTTGAACTCAACACTGGTTAGCCACTCCTACAATCTCCACACCATCCTTACCTGCACCCTCCCCACATCCATAGGCAGGAAAGACTGCAAGTCAAAGGTTGTGTGGTTGTGGTTGTGTGGTGGGCCAATGTCCCAGTTCCTCCACTGAAGTCCCACCTGGTCACAGGAGGTTGCCAGTTCAGGCTACACATACACCATTGCTAGGAGTCTTATCTGAGGTCACCCTTATAGATTCCCGGGAGTTTCCCTTGCAACAAGTTTATACTTGACTTCAAAATGCCCCCCC
>CABHPR010086878.1:0-26390 GCA_902168415.1 Peromyscus melanophrys
CAAGCTGGTCGGACAGAGCTTCCGGGCTCCTCCGCTGCCGCCGGCATTTGCAGTAATCGAGCACAGCGCTCCGTCTTCCTGGCTTTCTGAACCTGACCGAAGGTGAGCAGCCACAGCCGCTGAGAGCCGCCGCCCAGCCGGGGCCTCAGCGCCGCACACTTCTGCCAGCTCAGCGGCGGGAGGTGCGGAAGGCCGCGTTACCTAGGAAACTGGGGCGGGGCCTGGCACAGACCGCCTTACGGGGGATTTGCGCAGGCGTACAGCCTGGCTGCGAGTATCGCGAGAACCGCTTCCCGGAAGTTCCACGTCAGTGGGTCGGCCGGTCCGCGGGTCGGTGGGTTCCTCGGGATTAGTGTCGCCGGGAGCCTGTGAGAGGCTCGGGCTCGGACAGTCGGAGCCATGGTAGGTCGGGTCCCGCAGGACCGAGAGCGAAGCTCACCGGCTGCGGCGGGTTCCCGGGGCTCCCGGGCTGGGGACCGTGGTGAGACGCGGTCTGCGCTCCTGCCGCGGCCTGGAGGGGTCCTCCTGTCCTGTTGGAGCCCCGCTAGGCAGAAGGCCGTGCCTGGAGGCTGGGGTGGTTTGGGTGCCTGCGAGTGAGCGGCTGCTGACTCTGCTGGCGGTCCTGGAGCCTGTCAGTGCACCGCCGTCTGCACAGGGTCCTGTAGCGCAAAGTAAATGCCAGAGGCAGAAAACGGACACCAAAGGCAACTTTGACAAAAATCACGTCATTCTCTCCTTAAGCTGGTGACTGCTAATCCAGCATCCAGGTTGCGCGCGGTGTTTGGTAGTGTGCAGACCCCAAATTGCAAACTTAAACAGAGGGGGAAAAAAGTCAAATGTGTATGGAGTCAAAGGTGGCATTTCAAATGCTTCGGCAGCCCAGTTCGTCGTTTTCTAGGGGCAAAGACAGACTGGGGAATTGTTTATGAAACTAGCTGATGTGATTTTCTGCACTTTTCTTTTTATCATCACTGTCACGCTCAAACGTGTCCCAAAATGCCTTTGCACAGGATTGTTACAGTGAAAAAAGGTGTGAGGATATCTTTTTCTGGAAAAAAAGTAAGAAAATCAGTATTTGTATTCTTAAACATTTTCTTGCCTATTTTATTTGTTATGGATCACATGATCAAATATTTTGGTGGTTGAAGACTGTAGGGGAAATAATTCCAAGTCTCTTACCTGGCCGTTTAAGAAACACTTAAGACTTAAGTTTGCACAAAGCATATTATGGAAAAATTGAAATTAGAACAAGAATTGGCTAGTGAAGGGCATGGCCACTCCCAGAAAATCTCTTGGAGAAATAGTTTGGCATAAAATTTAGTGTTTCCAGCTCCTCCCACACCATCTTCATTTGTACACTTTATCGGGTCTCCAAAGTTGAGAGCCACTTCAACAGACCTGTGTCGTAATCGCACCACTTTATATTAAACAGCTGGTGTTGGTGGGGCCTTCTGTGCTCATAGATTTTTGGAAAAGGCCCTTGGATCTGCCTAATTTCATTTTGAGACATTTTTTAATAGTGATATATTGCTTTCATTCCCTGATGTGTGTGAATTCCACACCCATAGATTGAACCAGCTTTGGGTGGAAGGAACATTTGGGGAAAAATACTGTGTGAACATGTATTGACATTTTTCTTGTGATTTTTCCTTAACTAGTATAGTATAACAACTCTTTGATCTTGTATTGGTGTTCTAACTAATCTAGAGATGACAGGGAGTAATGGGTGTATTATAAGCAAATACCACACCATTTTATATAACTTGAATTGAGCAACTGTGGGTTTGGGTTTGGTGGAGGGTACTGGAACCACCTACAGACACCAAAGGATGACTGTATTTTAAGTGTCATAGAAAGCACAAAACATGAATTTATACATGTGCGTACTTACCATAGGAGTATTTACTGTCCTGTATTTTGCTAAACATTTGCCAACTGATTGTCACAGCAGCCTGTAGATAATTATGAGTAATGTTTATGAGATGGTTACTATAAGCCCTGCACTGCTCTAACTGAATTCTGAATTTACATCGCAAAACACCAAGAGGTAGATATTATTATTATCCCTGTTTATACAAGTCAAACCTGGAAGGTTAAGTAAACTTATTACTGCATGTCTAATTGAGTGGTGCAGCTGAGGTTTGAATGTAGCAAGAATGTAGACCTCAGTTATGCTACCTGTTCCAACCCCCATTCCCGAATAAATAAAGTGTGAAGAGAAGGGCCTCTATAAGTAATGATCCTTACCTTAAGAAATATGCGCTCAATAAGCAAGAAGAGCAGTGTGCACAGATGTACCATGACTGGGGAAGAATCCTGGCTAGGCTAATCAGAAAGGGCGTATTGTATTGGTGGCGTGGCAGTGGCATTTAAACTAAGTCTGGAGTTGAGGACGCATTGTGAGTATTTTAACCATCTAGGACTTGCTACAGTATCTTTTTAAAATGTGACTGGGATGATAAGTATGACTACAGGAGCTCTTGCCTGCAGTAACGGACATTTTTAAAGTAGTGTCTGCACTTGGAAGTATGTGCAGCTATAACGATTGACCACTTTGATCAATTTTAAAGCATTATCAGTGTATGTATTTGTAAGTATGTACTTGGATGTGGTGGCTTATGTGAAAGATCCCACTGTGGCTCCTTTTCTGTTTGCTGACTCTAAGATGAGAGGAAGAAGTTAAAATTTGTGACAGTGGTGCTGGGGCAGAACTTCAGAAGGCACTGAAAAGATTCTGCCTTCTGGAGTTGCATGTGGTTTAAAGATGGTGGCTCGAGGACGTTTGAGATGGACAGGAACACACAGCAGTGGAAGTGTTCTCAAGAGTTAGACCGTGGGTCTGACATACAGTGAAGAAGAGTCGACAGTGACTTACATTTGACAGTGATCCAAAAAGAGGTGAATACAGGCCTTCTTAGGTGTTTGTTTCAGGGTACTACTCCGTGGGATCCTCATGTGTTGAAAAGTAACCCTAAACTTCTGTCCCATTCATGATTGTTATGGAACAGCACAAAGAATTAAGCACAGTAACTCATCCTGCCAAGAAGGCTTTCAGGTTGTGCTTTAGGCTGGTTGAAAGGGAAATGAATTTTAAATTAGCTTATAGAAGAGAGTGGAACCTGCTGCTCCGGGGCATCATTGTCTAATGGATTACTTTTCTATGTGATGGCATCCCTGGGAGAAACAGAAAACTATCATCAAATCATTTTCTGTCCCGGGGTCCAAATAAGGAGGCTGACTGGAAAGGGCAGTTTTAATCTATTGCTATTTTATGGCTTGGTTTTGTTTAAAATGCTTCTAATTTTTGAGTATGTTTCTGTAAATTCAAAAGGCCTTCATGAACATGAGTAAACCTCTATTGATCAGACATTACTACTTGTCTACAGTTTAAATATCTCCCCCACCCTCACCTCTGGTCATTTCCAAAGAGCTCATTTAATATGGTTTAGGATTACTATAGCTTCACAATGACACATCTTCACAGTATTTTCTAACACAACACTAATAGCATGGACATGAAAATTGTGATTTAGTTGATGATGTTTAAATTTAGTTTAGTTTAAATTGATTTACCCGTTTATAAACTAGGTGTTCTAGAAGTATCCTATAATTCCTTAGATGGCTCTCACTATTTTAGGAAGTCACAGATCAGAAGTGTCCCTGCTAGTAAGATGCTATTGGCCTTCCACTAGGTTTCTATTTGCACTAACGAAAGAAAGGTAACCATGCTAGTGCAGTAATACCAGAACATGCTGGTGATGCACCCTTTCTGAGACGAGAGTTTAACTTCTAGCCCAGACTGACCTTGAACTCACATTCCTCTTTTCCAGGGCCTAGAGTGCTGAGAGTACAGGAGTGCATCACCACACCCAACATGATAATATATTCTTGATTGTCAAACAGTTGCTTTTAAAGCCAGATTTTATGTCAGAATGCCCTTGATGAAACAGTAAATATTATTAATGCTGTCAACCTCAACACTTGAGTAGGCCTCTTCTAAATCTTCTGTATTTGTATGACAAAATGAGGGTGTGTAAAATACTTGTAAAGTTACATGTGTCTGGTGCAAAAGGGACTTTAATACAGATAAAAGTTCAGGCTGCAGGCTTTACTTGGAATGGTGCTGCTTATTTAGCCATATTTTAGTAGACATAGCCTGATAACTGAAAGAAGGTAGCTAGCTGGTCCCTGACCATGTTTGTTACTGGTGATAGAGTTTTAGAGACTGAACTTCGTGTATTTCTCATATTCAAAGGCCTATCAGTCGAAGTAGATAGTGGTATTAATAAATGTGACTTTTGATTCAGTGTAATGAAATGTGCCATATTTTATGGATCTGTGTGACTTAATGAACCATCATTTCCCAAACAACCTGTGCATTACTATGAAAAGCCTGGCCAGGCGTTGGTGGCGCACGCCTTTAATCCCAGCACTCGGGAGGCAGAGGCAGGCGGATCTCTGTGAGTTCGAGGCCAGCCTGGGCTACCAAGTGAGCTCCAGGAAAGGCGCAAAGCTACACAGAGAAACCCTGTCTCGAAAAACCAAAAAAAAAAAAAAAAAAAAAAAAAAAAAAAAAAAAAAAGAAAAAGAAAAGCCTGGCAGTAGTTGAGATCTATTCAAAGTGTAATATAAACCAGTGGATTTTAATTTAGCTGAGTGTAAACAGTTACTCCTGTGGCTTCAGATCCCACAATAAAAGTGTTTTTTAAGAACCCCTGCTTCTTAGGCAGCATCAAAGCAGAACATCCCATTCTCCAAAAATGGCTTACATGTTCTGCTTCCTAACTATATATGTTTGAGGCCAGATGGTGGTTGTTTTTGCTACATATCAACCAGAATGGTATACCACAACATACTAGAGACAAAAGCAGATATGAAAAACAGTTTTCTAGAAAGTCAAATTGAAAATTTTTACAAAAATATAAAACATTATCACTTGAAGTCCTCATAAATTTTAAGTATGTAAAGAAAGAGGTCTGGGTAAGTAAAATTTGAAAACCACTGCTATAAATACAAACTTAAAAAAAATCCCATTTTTATAAGTGTGATTAACATGGGTGCGTTAGATTTAACTCTATTCACAGTTTAGGAAAGTGAAAACAAAATTGTTTCATAAGCCTCTTGATACACTGTTTCAAGAATATTTTATTTGGCTTAACCATCTAATTATTGAATTTTCTTTTCCCCTTAGCCTCTTAGACTTGACATCAAGAGAAAGCTAACTGCTAGATCTGATCGAGTTAAGAGTGTGGATTTGCATCCTACAGAGCCATGGATGTTGGCTAGTCTTTACAATGGCAGTGTGTGTGTTTGGAATCATGAGACTCAGGTAAGATTTTTGAAAGGCCTTTATTAGCAATAAAATGCCACTAGTAGTTAAAGAAGCACCATAGTCCAACAGCTGTATGTGCGTTGCTTCTCAGGTGTGATCAGGAACTGGGTTTGTGTGGTGGTGGCTTGTGGAAGAAACTCTTCTATTGTGCGTGGTATTTAAATACAGCAGCGTTGGTATAGGCAGTGCTACACCAGCTTTTGTTCTGTCTGCCTGCCTCTGTTACCAATGGCAAGATGGCAGTTGCATTCCCGTGTATTGAGAGTGGCAGCAGCATTTTTAGAATCCAGATGTTTACATTTCAAATAAGGAAGTGTTGTGCCCTTTTTGAGGTGGTAGGTACAATGTTTTAAAACAACAGCAGTGTTTTGTTACTTGATGCCCACCTCCTGCTATTTTACACACAGCTCTTAAACCACACTGAGCCTTGATTTATTGCTCTGAATGGATGATAGCTGTTGTGACCTTGGCATGACAGAACCGTAAGCACATGGAATCAAATGACTCACAAGGAACCATCTCCGTGTGAGCTGTTGCTTTCTTAACATACATGTAGCCCTTCCATGCTTGAGTGCAGCCTTGTCTGCTCTTCAGATGGCTTAGCTCTGGAGTGTGAGCTGGCTTTTCTCGCCATTTGTGCCACCACAGCACCTCATGTGTTACTCGGTCATGATGGTTCTGCAGCTGGCCTCTTTCACTTCTCCACACATCCTTGGATTTGTTAATGATTCTAAAGATTTTGTACATTTTTCTGCCATCTTGCAGACTGCACGTTCAGCCTGCTCTGTTGACATCATAGTCACCCAGTAGCTAGCTCTGTGTATCTGTGTGGCACTCATTCAGGCTTTGTCGTAAGAATCTTTGAGTTCTGTCCTGGGAAGCCAGGGTAGCCTTAACACTTCCTGTGAACTAGACTCTGGGATTTTCAGTGTATCTTGGTTAATGAGCCAGTAAGATGTGTTATGTTCCAGAAACATTTCAGTATTGCTTTCTTGGTACAAAAAGAGGCATTAAAAATGATAGCTTTGCTGGGTGGTGGCAGCACATACCTATAATCATAGCATTTGGGAGGCAGAGGCAGGCGGATCTTTGTGAGTTCAAGGTCAGCCTGGTCTACAGAGTGAGTTCCAGGACAGGACTATTCAGAGAAATCCTGTCTCAAAAAACTTAGAAACAAAAAAAATGAGGGCTTAATTTTCAGAATTTAAAAGAGCAGGCATTTAAAATGGGAAAAATCTCTGATTTTTCTAGGTCTCCTGAATTTCCACTCATGTAGATGATCCACTCTGAGCACCCAAGGGACATTTAAACCCTTAGTTTTCATGCTTACTGAAACAAACAAACAACAACTACAAGAAACCCACAGCCAATTTTTCTAGTAATGTGTTGCTAAGATGTGAAAAAACAATTATATCTTGTTTGAGTCATTTTTCTGGGCTCAAAAAAATTTTATTTTTTTATTTTATTTCATTTTATTTTTGAGACAGTATAACTGCATAGCCCTGGCTGTAATGCCTCAAAACAAACTCATAGAGATCTGCCTGCCTCTGCCTCCTAGATGTTGGGATTAAAGGTGTGCACCACTGCACCCCATCTGTGGCTCAGTTGTCTTTAAGACATATTTATTTTTATGTGCATTGGTGCTTTGCCTGCACATATGTCTGTGTAAGAGTGTCAGGACCCCTGGGACTGGAGTTACAGACAGTTGTGAACTGCCATGTAGTTGCTGGGAACTGTACCCGGTCCTCTGGAAGAGCAGCCAGTGCTCTTAACCCCTGAGCCATCTGTCCTGTCCCCTGGTAGCTCAGTTTTTAAAGGAAACTTAAGCTAAGAGATAATTCACTGAATGGATAGTGGAGTGGACTGCACAGCGGCTGAATTCCGCAGTTGTCGGTGGGGTGTACAGTGGTGATGACTCCTGCCCTCGGAGAGCACAGTGGGGAAGGTGGAAGGTGAGCATGATTCCCTGAGCAGTGGGCAAGAAGGGAATAAAGTCTCCCTAGGTAGCCAGAGGAGCCAAAGGGAGCCCTGGACAGGAGAGGAGGGCCAGAGCACAGAAGGTCTAGAATGCCGTTCTGTGACCATCTGCTTTTTCTTTTAAATTTTTGATTTTCAAATCTACTAAGGAAAGGGTAATTAGTCCTTTTCTTTTTCTCTCCATTTTAATGTTGGGCTGTCATACATTTGCTTAACAACATTTTAAACTAGAAATGCTTTCTAGTCTGTTTTAAGTACAGCAGAGTAAGACTTCAGTTATTTCCTCATAACTCAACATGTTTATTCTTGTTAAAATTTCAAGACACTGGTGAAGACGTTTGAAGTATGTGACCTTCCTGTTCGAGCTGCAAAGTTTGTCGCAAGGAAGAACTGGGTAGTGACAGGCGCAGTAAGTAATCCTGAGTATCAGACCCTACCCTCTGATTGGTCAGAAGTTATGAATACCAGCTGCAGAACTGTAATGCCTGATTTGTTTAGTTAATTAAAGTAGTGTATGAAGGATGGATATTGTGCCTTGAGCCTGTAATACTGTTGCGTTTTTTATGCAGTTTACCTCATAATAGTGACGTTTTAAAACCTCCATTCCTAGGATGATATGCAGATTAGAGTGTTCAATTATAACACCCTGGAGAGAGTGCATATGTTTGAAGCCCACTCAGATTACATTCGCTGTATTGCTGTTCATCCCACCCAGCCATTCATTCTCACAAGCAGTGGTAAGACACAACCTGTTTCAGTCGTGTGCTCTCTGAGTAATGATTTTCTTTCTGTGAGACGTGTTAGACTTTAACCGCTGTTTCAAGTGGAGCTCTTACTCCAAGTGTCTTTTAAACTATTGGAATCCATTACTGTGCTGTTGAAGCGGCCCACCTGTGTATTTTAATGAAATAACTGTATTTAGGATTATATTGCAATTGCTCCAATTCCTGTCAGGGAAAATGCCAAGGTCTAGATGCTTCACTACCTGGGGAGCAGAAAGCTCGTTAGTATGCCGATGAGCGAGCTGTTGGCAGATTGCCATCAACACTGTTGGCTTATCTGCATATTCAGATTAGCTAGCTCCCCGGTGTTAGTGGCTAGCAGTGGACCTGTGGGAGGACAGCTACCCTGTGTAGCCCTGAGTTGGTAGTAGGCTTGGAAATGTCTTTCAATTGACAAGTGAGAACTTTTGCAAAAGCAGTCTATCTCGTCAGGCAAATGCCACCTCTTTCAACAGTCAGTGCTGTTCAGTCAGTCAGACTTAGACGGTGATCACAGTTCTTTTTAAACTAAATTAAAAGATTTTTCTTTCCTCGTGGTTTTTGTCTGTTTTAATAGTTGATTATATACATTTTGTCCCTACTGTTCTGTAGTTAGGTTTACTCTGAGTTGGTAAATGGGGATTTGGAGGTCTTTTCCAGTATTGGTTCTATGGTTTAGATAATGGGATGTGTAAACTCTGCTACATTTGTTGCTTTAAAGACACCAAGACTGTCTTACTACAGAAATGAAAAACAAATTGCAACTGACTTGACTTTCTTTTGGTGTAGATGACATGCTTATTAAGCTCTGGGACTGGGATAAAAAGTGGTCTTGTTCACAAGTGTTTGAAGGACACACGCATTACGTTATGCAGATTGTGATAAACCCCAAAGATAACAATCAGTTTGCCAGTGCGTCTCTGGACAGGACCATCAAGGTAGGTGTCTACTCTGTCTGTGCTTTACTGTGCCTGGCCAGAAAACTACTCCTGTGCTCTCACAGAAGGAACATTTGCCATGTGGAAGCAACATGGTGTAAATTAGTTCACACTCTAGGATCTTAAAATAAGAAGCAGTGCCATGATTTTCTAGGTCACTGTGTTTTGTGTCCTTAGTCATTGTTGCTCCTTCTCATCATTTGTCTGTTTCACATTTAAATTCCGTCTGTTTTCCCCTTTCTACAGGCTGCCTTTCCTAGAGTCTGTCTTGTCCGTTCACTCTCAGAGTAAACTGCAGATACCTAAGAGTGATACAGGATTGTCGGGGCTAGCCTGGGCTGATGTTACAGACCTAATCAGTGTCCTCTAGAAATGCCATGAGTGTTCACAGAACATTGTCTTCATCAGCTCTTCCTCTGACTGCAAGTCTTTTCAATCTCCCATTTAGATTACTTTTCTCTGGACATCTTGGTGGCTCTCTAAGGGTTAGCACAGATAGTCATTCTGAGAAACTCAAGTCAAGCACCTGGTGGCTCTGGAGTGTGTGCCACTTTCCTTCTTAGCTTTTCCTTCTATTAACAGTCTTACATTGAGTCATAATTCATGTAATCTGGAATCCTTTCTCCCCATGACAAACTGGATGTTTGGGGCAGGAGCTGTGTCTCCCCTTGCACAACCCAAGAAGGCATTCTGAGAGAGCAGTACAGTGAGTGCCTTGGCTGTACTGAACGCTGAGTCCATGTAGCAGTGAGTGTGGTCAGGCATCTCTTCATACTATCTCTGTCCATTGACTTAAAATTCAAATCACATTATTTTTGTTTATACATTTGCTTACATATGTATAATGTTTTTATTACTTTAACTCATCTAAGCTATTATGTGTGTGAAGATCTTCAGGTTTTTACCTGACCTTGTTACCTTTTGTTGAATTGCCCTTGCTTTTGACATTGGTGGAAAACTGAGATGGGTTCTAACTTCTTGACTAAATTAGGTTTATCTGTTTATTTTTGAGTCATGGTCTCTAGTGTATGCTAAGGTGGTCCAGAATTTACTGTGTGGCCCACACTGGCCTCACATTCTCAATTTTCTCAACTTCCCAGATGCTGGGAACACAGACCTGTGCCTCTCTGCCTGACAAGTTTTCTTTCATTTAAGTACATACTTCTAATCCACTAAATCGCCATCAAATCCTTACTTACCTTAGAGGTTCTCAGCATGTGAATACACTGATTCCTACACTCTACCTGGGTACCAGTTTTCTTAGTTTGCTTTCTGTGGCTGTGATAAAACGCTGACCAAAATCACCTTGGGGGAAGAAAGGGCTTCTTACTACATATTGTAGCTTGTAGTCCGTCACCCAGGGAGGTTAGAGCAGGAACTCAAGGCAGGAAGCTGGAGGCATAATGGAAGCAGAACTGTGGAGGAACACCATTTATTGGCTTGCTCTTAATGACTTGCTCAGCCTGCTTTCTTTTTTTTTTTTTTTTTTTGGTTTTTCGAGACAGGGTTTCTCTGTGTAGCTTTGCGCCTTTCCTGGAGCTCACTTGGTAGCCCAGGCTGGCCTCGAACTCACAGAGATCCGCCTGCCTCTGCCTCCCGAGTGCTGGGATTAAAGGCGTGCGCCACCAACGCCCGGCGCTCAGCCTGCTTTCTTATGCCATCTAGGCTCACCTGCCCAGGGATGGCACCACCCTTAGTGTGCTGGGTCCTCCAACATCAATCATTAACCAAGAAAAGGCCATTCTGATGGAGGCATTTTCTCAGTTGAAGCCCCTCTTCCCAGATAACTAGCTTGTGTCAGGTTGATAAAAAACTAACTGGACACCAGCTGAGCCATAATTTATGTGGAAAAGCGTGGGAATTGGCATCTGCAGAGAGCCGTGATTCTGCTCCTTAAAAATTAACATGAGGACAACAGCAGGACACCCTTGAACACTCTGCCTTGGGCTGTGGTGTTTGGTGTCTTGTGTGAGGAGTGGGTGGAACTGCCTCTGAAAGTGCTGACTGGCAATGCTGCTGTTCCCTGAAGGTGTGGCAGCTAGGCTCTTCATCACCCAACTTCACTCTGGAGGGACACGAGAAAGGCGTGAATTGCATCGATTACTACAGTGGTGGCGACAAGCCGTACCTCATTTCAGGTGCAGACGACCGGCTCGTGAAAATATGGGATTACCAGGTACAGTTCCTATACCCTTCCTTGCTGTACGCTGGATGTGGTCTTTACTGCTTCCTCTAGCACCTCGGAGGTTTGCATGGAAGAATTCTTAGAGAATTGTAAGTTAAGGCCCCAGTATTTGCACCTAAAATGTGGTCCTAGAATTCTCCCCTTTATTAAAAACAAATACAAATTCATTTTAAGATTTTAAAAGTGAAATGCCAGCATGCTTATTGTTTGTTTAAAAAGGCTTTTACATTGTTATATTAAACCACACATATCTAAGTGTCCTCATCCCCAGACTTGTGTACCTGAATGAAAACAAGCCCAACAGTGAATGTTGCCATGGTACACATTTCACCACATGGAACAGTCATAAACCTAGTCATGCACCCGTATTGCCATGCTTTGTGTCTCGAAGGTTTTCTTGCTGCACCCCCCACACACACACACACACTTCTAACAGCATAAATAGTTTCCCAATAGCAGAATATAGTGGTGCACATCTATAATTCCAGTATTTGGGAGGCTGAGGCAGGTGGATTGCTGCCAGGCCAGCATGGACTACATAGCAAAACTATCTGGGAAAAAGTTTCTACAAGCAAGTAGTTAATAAAGTAGGCCTCAAAAAAACAATTTTACTTTGAAACTTTTTCAGATTTGTGTTTAATCTAGAAAAAAATTAAAGGCTAAAGCAGTATGCTTTCCTCAGGCCACAGGTGAAGTCTGTGTAATGAAGAAATTGACTATGTCATAGATAAAAGTAATGTAGTTATCAGGAAAATAATATTCAGACGAAACCTCCATCTCTTGGGATTTTTTTAAGTGTAATAATTACATTTACTTTTATCTATGACATAATTGAAGAAAATAGTCTTTTATTCAACAAGAGTAATGTTTTTAAAATGTCTGTATTAGGTCTGTTGAGTTTGCAATAACTCCTATCAGGCAAAAAGAAAGTGCACTGAGAAAATGAAGGATGTGTTATTTGCTTTCACTACTGAATCTGCTTTCTGTGTCTTGATTTCAGAATAAAACTTGTGTGCAGACCCTGGAGGGGCATGCCCAGAATGTGTCATGTGCAAGCTTCCATCCTGAGCTGCCCATCATCATCACAGGGTCAGAAGATGGTAAGTTAGAGTTATGTCACTTGTGTGCTTGACATGACTCCCTGCATATTTAAACCAAGTGGTGCCCTCCATTCAGTGGGCTGTTTCTATCAGCTTCCATATCTTTATTAGGATTCTAGACATAATATAGAAGAATAAAATGGCTTTATCATCATCACCATTCTAGTGTCTTTTACTCTGTTACTTAAATAAAAGTACATCAGATATTCTAGAGAAGAACTGGAAAAGCCTGTGCTTTGGAGTCTGACAGACCTGGGTTTGAATTTAGGCCCTGCCACTTTGCAAATGTATGGTTTAGGTAGATTAAGAGATGAGAACATTCTAGTCTACTCATAGGATTAGCAAGAGGGAAGAGGAACTCACACACAGCAAACATGTGGTACATGGGAAGCACTCTACCCAGGAAACCCTGTTGTGATTTTACACTTAAATTTAATTGCTTTTTCCTAGTTTCCTACTTGCAAATTTGTTACTATTTCATATTTATGTTGCTTTGTAAAGTCAGCTAAAGACTATAGATCTAAATGTCATAAAATCACTATAAACTACTTTTATTGAAATAGACTTCCATGCAGCTCACTCACCACAAATAGTTTATCTTGGATGTTCATATCCAAAGGGAATGTTCACGTTGCTTTTTAGGAACGGTGAGAATCTGGCATTCTAGCACCTACCGGCTTGAGAGTACACTGAATTATGGAATGGAGAGGGTGTGGTGTGTGGCCAGTCTGAGAGGGTCCAACAATGTCGCTCTGGGCTATGATGAAGGGAGCATCATTGTTAAGGTAATTATACTTTGTTTTAATGTGTGGACATAAGTAAAGCCAAGTCACCAGTTTTGTGAAATTAGCATTTCTATTGTTAACTAGAAGAGATTAGGCAATGACTGTTTAATGTGGAAGAAAGGAAATAAGACTCCATGAGAGAAAAAAACGTCTGTTCTGTGGTTTTGATTTCCTTTTAGTCACTAAGAGCTATTTGTCATTGTTCCAGCTCGGTCGGGAGGAACCTGCCATGTCCATGGATGCCAATGGAAAGATAATCTGGGCCAAGCATTCAGAAGTTCAGCAGGCCAACCTAAAAGCAATGGGTGACGCTGAAATTAAAGATGGAGAAAGATTGCCACTGGCAGTAAAGGATATGGGCAGCTGTGAAATATATCCCCAGACTATTCAGCACAATCCTAATGGGAGGTAAGCTGTCGCTAACATCCCTCTCAGAGCTTGTGTGGGGTAAAGTGTTAGGAAGGTTGAGGACCAGTGCCCTAGAGCTTTAAAAGTCATTTTACAGTATATCTGGATGTCTTAAGCCATCTTCACTATCATAAATGACCAAGTATGGCATCAAGATTTAATCACTGATGACATTTTTAATTATCTTATGAAAGTTAAGGCATATATATTATTTAATTTTTTTAATAGCTTCAAACTTTTTTTGCTGTAAGGTTTTCATTTTACCTTTGACTGTCCTCCAGTAACAGACATTATTACTTTCTAAATGAAATTTGAAGAGAGGTATTGTCTTTTGGGGAAACGTGTTTGGGTATGTAACGTTCTATTTTTGTTTTTAAATGTTAATGATCCTGTGTATTTTAATAAATTTAGCAGTTGTATAGATCTTTTGTTCATCTAAATGATGCGCATCGGTGCGCAGGTAAACCCGCTGTAAAGTAGTGCCTTCGTGTGGTGTGACTGCCTTGAGCATGGTGGTAGGCACCTTGGTGCTCAGCAAGCACTACTGAATAATTGGAGAGCTTTGCATCTTCAGCTGTGCTTGCCATTCTGCCCCCAGGCTCTGGGAGTCATCAGAGAAGGCCATTGCGACAGTGTTTTTGTCAGTAATCCTATATTGATAATTGCTTTTGGACTTGTTGCTTAGAATATTATGCACAGCATATTCAAAGAAATGTGTAGCTCTAACATTTTAAATTATAATAATTGACTAAAGTAGCATTTGTTACTGAATTATTTTATCATAAATGTGGATTACTGTTTCCTGACATCTATATGTCATCGTCCCTGACTTCTGTCATTTCTAGGTTTGTTGTGGTATGTGGTGATGGGGAGTATATCATCTACACAGCAATGGCTTTGAGAAACAAGAGCTTTGGGTCTGCCCAGGAGTTTGCATGGGCCCATGATTCTTCAGAGTAAGTTTTAGTTGCATGATGCCTGGCTGCAGATAGGGTATTGGTGCCAATATGGTTGATGCTTTACCATGTTAAAAGACAGTTCCACCCCAGCTGCTTCATTGAGGTATTAGGAGAGTGTAAACTGCCCTTGCCCTGTCTGAATTACCACTGAGCTGGCTCACTCAGGCTAGTGTAATAAATCCATTCAGCTGGTGGTCCAGGACCTATATCTGATGGAGCCTGTGACAGGACTTGATGCTTGGGGTTTAAGGCAAAGTAGGCCTGCATCAAGTCCTTAGGAAGCCCTCACAGACATGGCTTCCCAAGGGGCTGCCCTTTATAAAGTATTTGGAGAGATGGTGCGATGCCATGTCACCTGGACAAGAACTCGGTTTCTGCATGGTCCCCATTGCTCATTCTTAACCTATTTCCGTCTGAATTCAGAATATTCATAAAATGCTCTCATTAAAAGCAGGAGAGGCCACATGAACTCCTTCTAGTGTATACAGTCCATAGCCACGAACACAGTCAGATTGTCCCCATCCCAGTCCACTCACTCCCCAGTCCCAGGCAAACACGGATCTGCTTTTTGTTACTGTGTAAGTCCGAATTTCTTCTTTAGACTCTTAGCACTTCGTATGAATGGAGCACTATAGGCATGCATTCTTGGATCTGGCTTTTGAGGTCATCCGTGTTTTCATCTGTTTAATAAGTAGGTCTTTTGTGTGTGGAGTAGTAGTCCATTGAATGGATGTATCACAGTTTAAGCATTCACCTTTTGATGGATATTGGTGCCATTTCTAGTTTCTAAAATGGTTTGTAAGCTTTAGTAATTTGCATAACACATAGCATGAAACCCACTCATTATTTGTCTAACTAAAGTTTTCGCTATCTCTTAGGACAAAAAAAGTCAGTGAATTTTTAAATGGAGATACATTTTATATTTCTGAATAATTAATATTAAGTCAGAAGTATTTGAAGATACTTCTAACAGTTGATGGAATTTGGTTTGGTGTGTAATATGCTGTTTCCTCTGTTCTTCAGGTATGCAATAAGAGAAAGCAATAGTGTTGTAAAGATATTTAAGAACTTTAAGGAAAAAAAGTCTTTTAAACCCGATTTTGGAGCTGAAAGTGAGTGCTATTTATTTATGACACATTTTGAGAATCTTTGTAATGGCTCAGAATATTTGAGCAGAATCTGTGTCCTTTTTAAGGTATCTATGGGGGCTTCTTGCTGGGAGTCAGGTCTGTGAATGGCTTAGCCTTCTACGACTGGGACAATACAGAACTCATCCGCAGAATTGAAATTCAGCCCAAGCATGTGAGTGTCTCCTCTGTGGTTGCTTCTGGGAGGTTTATTTTTGAAATGTCTGAGTCCCTCATGTCAAGAAGGACCCTTTGCACACTGCTCTCCTGGTCCCATTGTGCTGAACACCATTCCATTTACCTAAGAAGCGCTCAGAATATCAGTTCTGCATTGGAATCAAACAATAAACATTGTCTATTTGTAAGAATGTTATACAAATTCCAAGTGCCATTCATATTTTAAATGGCCTTAACAAAGTGAACGTGCTTGCTGAAGACAAGAAATGAGGGAATTCTTGATGTGGAAAAGCCCTTCTAGACTTGATGTGATGATGGTCAGGAGACCTTCTCCAGTAACAACCTTAGAGATGCCAGTTGGTTTGACAGCTTTCACTGTTGGGACATTGTCGTTAGAGAGCATCTTGCCTCCCTGTGGTCCTGAGTCTGTCTTTTAAAAAATGGGGTCATGACCCCCAGAGGGTTCTGGCTTGTGGTATTGTTTTTTCGTATATATGGGTATGGAGAGAGAGAGGTAAGGCGTGGGAGTCACTGTTTTAGAGAATAGGGAGCAGAGCGGCCCCATGAATGACAGCACGCCGATCTCCCATTGGCTCCCATTGCTGGCCTGAGTACAGCAGCCCTGAGCTGCTGCCTTCTCAAATGTATGGAGAAGTGCACTGCTAAGTGCAGTTACTCCCTTCCTGTAAGAACGATCCTGTAGAGAACCAAGTGTGTACAGTCTGAGCTGGCCGCTCAGAAAGCAGGTCAGTCATCTGTGGTTTTTTCCTTTGTTGGATTGCAGATTTTCTGGTCTGATTCTGGAGAGCTGGTCTGTATTGCCACTGAGGAGTCATTTTTTATTCTTAAATACCTGTCAGAAAAAGTCTTGGCTGCACAGGAAACACATGAGGGAGTTACTGAAGACGGCATTGAAGATGCCTTTGAGGTACGTGTCTCAGCTCAGCTTAGGCTTTGTTTTTAATATTTTATATTCTTAAAACAGACTGTGCTGATTTTAACATGTTAGTGTAAACTAGGTTTGGGGAGAGTGTAAGTTCTGATAACGTAAAAATTAAAATCTTGACACAAACAGAAGCTGAAAGTATGTTTGAAATAAATGTGTGCTTTTAGGAAATCTGCAGGCTTTGATTCCTTCACTAAGGAAACTTGAAGATGTTTGGTTCTAAGACTATTGAGCCAGAATGATTCAAACGAGCTCTGAAATGGGAAAAACAAGCCATCCGCTGTGGGGATAGATGTCCTAAAGGACTCTGAGATACTGAGACTCCAGCTTCTTGTGTACAGTGTAGACTAATACTCTTAGATCATAGTTATGCACAACTGAGATTTCACAGCGTAAATATTCACCTAACTGTTTTTAAACTAAGACAAACATTCCTAGGAAGAATGTTCTCGAAACGAGTTTTACTTTGCGTTCCTTTTGTTAGCTTACCACTCTCATCATCTCCAGTTTGTTGTTCGCAGATGTCTGGTGTTGGCTAAGATAGCAATAGTCTTTGTTTTTTGTTTGTTTTTTTCCTATAGGTTCTTGGTGAAATTCAGGAAATTGTGAAAACTGGGCTGTGGGTAGGTGATTGCTTCATTTACACAAGTTCTGTGAACAGATTAAACTATTACGTGGGAGGAGAAATCGTCACCATTGCCCACTTGGACAGGTACTGAGTATCATTTTGCTTTTTGTCTTAAGCAGCCTAAATTTCAAAGTGCTTTGTGAACCAAATTGTAGTGTTGACTTGTCACAGTGATGGGATGGTTTCCCCACATTAGTTTTAGTAGGTTTTCTGATGGTAACCAAAACCACATCCATCAAATGTAAAGATAGTGAGCAAGAGAGGTGTATGTGTTGGGGGACGGGTATTGTAACTGTAGAATTGGGCTTCAGTTTCTGTTTCTCTTTCAGGACAATGTACCTTCTGGGTTATATCCCTAAAGACAATAGGCTTTATCTAGGGGATAAGGAACTGAACATTGTTAGCTACTCGCTGCTGGTTTCAGTTCTGGAATACCAGACTGCTGTCATGCGGAGGGATTTCAGCATGGCCGATAAGGTCCTCCCCACCATTCCCAAAGAACAGAGGACCAGAGTTGCACACTTTCTGGAAAAACAGGTGAGAGGTTTGGCCTGCCTTCCTTTTTTTCTCTTTCTTATTTTTAAAACTAGCATTTGACAGAATGTTGATATGGTTTGTAGAATGTAGCCTCATATTCCTCACCACGGATTCTCTCAAGTCAGGTTTCCCAGCTGAGGTGCTGTGGCAGCATGCGGCACACTTGACTTGAACTGAGAGCTCAGCACCCTCCGGGCCTGTCAGTGTTGGTGCTGATTTTAGCAGTTGCCTTATACCCCCCTTTTAAAGTTCTTGATATCTTTATTTCTCGCTAGGCGTGGTGGTGTACACCTTTAATTCCAGCACTAGGGAGGCAGAAGTAGGCACACTCTGAGTTCCAGGCTAGCCAGGGCTACAAAACAAAAAACACTGAATCTTGTTTTAACTTTAAAAAAAAAAAAATGTAAAGTGCCCATAACAAAGTTTATCATTATCAATATACCTTTTGCCTAATGTGTGTGTGTGTGTGTGTGTGTGTGTGTGTGTGTGTGTGTGTGTATATATATATATATATATATATATATTTTATTTCAGTTATGTATTCACAGCATATAAAGTAGGTTCTGCAGGGTATAAATGAGATGTTCTTCCTGTCCCCTTCCTACCTTCCAGAGGCATTTGCTCTGTTTTCATGCCTAAGGATAGAGCAATATACTGATGCTTCACTTTTCAGCTTTAGGCATTTCATGTGAAGTGAAGCTTGTGAGTTGGGATTCTTGGGTGTGGACATCACAGGAAGGGGTGCAATAGGAAGCCATCATGTCCAGATAGTCACCTAGTCAATCTAGGGACTTCGTTTAAAACCTTCTAGGTAGGAGGATTTCAGCCTATACACAGCTCTGATGGAAGTGACACTGTAGTATTCTAATGCAGCTTCCTCTTGAGCTGCTTAGAGTTGACAGAGAAACTCGATTCGCCATCGTTCTGTAGACTGAGTAGAAGCCAGCTCAGAGGCTGGACATTTAGGATTTCATGTAGTTTCTCTCCATTATTAACATTGTTTTCCCTCAATACTCAGTACTCCCTTTTCCAGGGATTGTGTATTCCCTAGACTGGAGACCTTCAGAGAACAGAGCTGTATGTCAGGGGTTAGAGGGACAGTGGTGGGTCTGTTCTGTCCACCTGCGTTTAGGAAGTTTTATCTTTAGTGTTGGTCCTTATGAGCTACCGTGGGGTTCTGAGGTGTAAACCAGGTCGTGTTCTGCTGCCCTCACTTCTGACCTAGTGAATTTTCTTCAGTGTTTCACTCTCCCACCAGCTTCCAACCTTTCAAAATTTGGTTAGGATGGAGATGGCTTGAGAGGTGGCTCAGTGGTTAAGAGTATTTGCTGCTCTTTCAGAGGACCTACATTTGGTTCCCAGCAAGTACTTACCAGCTTACAGCTGTCAGTAACTCCAGTACCAGGGGAATCCAGGGCCCTTTTCTGGCTTCTGCAGGCACTAGGCACACATATAGTGTGCTTACATACATGTAGGCCAAACATCCATACACATAAAGTAAAAATAAATCTTAAAACAAAAAGTTCTCTTTAAAATTTGTTTTTAATTTCATTATTAATAATTATTAATTCTAATAATACATTAATATTAATATTTGTTAATTATATTAATTTTACTTCACAATCGTATTTCCTCTCCCTCTGTCCTTAGGAGTTTTGTTGTATTTCCAGTCTCCACTAAAGGTGTCTTAGAAGAGATTGGAAATACAACAAAAGCAAGCACCTGTCACCCTCCTCTGTTCTGCTCTGTCCCTACCTGACCAGTTCCAGACGTCTGCCCTTTGTTCTGGGGTTTTCTTGTGTCAGTGCTAGTGAAGAAAAGCAGTAACTTGGATTATTTAGACCCAGTGTTTACACTGCACCAATGGGTAGGTGGGGGACATGGAGCGGCACATCCCCGGCATAAAGCCATCCTGAAGATGTAGCCAGATTGAACTGGTCTGGCTTCTGTCCTGACCATTCTCTACTAAGTAATTTCCTCTGTTTCCCTCTGACAGTGCCACATTCCCAGAGCTAAAACCTTGCCCGCCCATCAGTGGTTTTGTCTTACAGAAGTTAAATTTGTAATTACATCATTTGTTGTAAAACCCTGTCCTGATGGCTTAATAGAACATGAGGAGACCTTTGGCTTTCTTCCTTTGGATACCTGATAGGCTGAATCTGAGACCAAAGTAGAGCAGGCTGATGATAGCTCATTGGAGCCTGGACCCCAGCTAGAAGCCAAATGACCTACAGATGACAGAAAGTTGGACGGTTTTGCCTTTGCCCGGCTTCCTCTTCCCATATCTGTCATTATCCTATAAAATAAATCCTGGACTAGATGGCCTCTGAGGCCCACTTCTGAGGTTGCCAGCAGCTGAATTTACCTGTGCATGTGCCCCCTGCCCGATGTAGTCAAGAAAATTTTATTTTGTATTTGATTAGGACTTACAGAAATACATGAAAACATCAATTCTTTAGTTCTGACCCACACCCAGCTCTCCCAGAAATCTTTTAAATTGAAGTATTTATTCCTGTAGCATCCTTGTTACAGGATGATCTTAAAGATGTAAGTATAAAATTGTGCAAAGTAGACATTTTAGAAATAAAAGCACAAGAAATGGGAATGTAAACTTTTCATTTGCCAATAATGGCTGCTGTTTTGCATTGTTGGTAGTATATTCTTGACTGCTATAGAATATCCAGTTATTTGAAGTTTAGATTCCATTTGGTCTACTGTGGGCTATGGGGTTTTCCTGTCAGTAAGATCTTTTGAGAAATAATTTGTTGTGTGTATACTCTATGTGCACATTCTTTTTAAGTCACACTTTTTTCTTTAAAATGTGTAGGGCTTCAAGCAGCAAGCACTTACAGTATCCACAGATCCTGAACATCGTTTTGAACTTGCTCTTCAACTTGGAGAGTTGAAAATTGCTTACCAGTTAGCAGTGGAAGCAGAGGTATGTTCTAATCCATGACTTTCCATAATCCCAGAAGGTACTTATGTGTTTTTGCTGAAACATTTTGTTACTAATGTTCTTCAAATACAAATTAGTGAGTCATTTTGGTGAGGCTGTTGTCTCTTTGATCTTTTTCAAAGATGCATTGTTAATCTTTGTATAAATTACATGTGTTATATTCAATATACTGTTAGTTCTGTAATCTGAGAAGTTTTTTCCTGTCTAGTCTGGGTCTCACAGTATAGACATGACAACAATTTGCCATATTACAAACTTATGAGAGACACTGATTTTAAAAGAGAGTTCTGACAATTTGTAGGTCTTTGTAAATACTATGTACTGGTAATTAGGGGTTAAGTACAGCATTTATAAGTAAATTCAGGTTGTACAAAAAAATTGTAGCTATCAAGATCATTTACATGTGCATTTTATTTGATTTCTGGGAAGCTACAAATGACCATATTCATTACTCAATATTTAAGGACATAATTTTCTATTCTTCCTAAAAAAGTGTTACTGATTTACTTGTTAAAATAATTGCAGTCTAATGATGTTTAAATTCCATTTACATGGTTTTAGATTCAGTTTCACTAGGTAATTAAAAATAAAAATGATTATCCATGTACCATTTGAATTAATTTTGTTCATAGGATTTTCATTTCATTACACATTTTTATCATGCCTTTCTTTGACTGACAGCATGTTTACCAAATGTAACTCAAAAATTACATATGTGTGTCTGTCTGTATATCTTCAATTGTCATCACAGTGATGTTCAAAGAAACAGAATAATGCTGATCTGATATTGGAAGTTTAAATGTTTATTTCCAAAGATGTCTTATCTTAAACTCTTATAGTCGGAGCAGAAATGGAAACAACTTGCCGAACTCGCCATTAGTAAATGTCAGTTCAGTCTAGCCCAAGAGTGTCTGCACCATGCCCAGGATTATGGGGGTCTGCTGCTCTTGGCCACTGCTTCTGGAAACGCTAATATGGTGAACAAGTTAGCAGAAGGCGCAGAGAGAGATGGCAAAAATAATGTGGCATTCATGAGCTACTTTTTACAGGGAAAGTAAGTATTATCTCAAGGTCTAAAAGACTTTAAGGAGTTGTAAGCAGTTATTTCTACACTGACTGTGAGGATGGGGTTTGAGAGGAATATGGAACACAAGTCCTAGTAAAGAGCTAAGGGATGGCTGTTGTTGAATAGTGGGGGCAGCCAGAGAATAGTGCTACCTACTGTGGTGGCACTTGTAGTGACTTCTGATCTGTATCTTTATGCATGAGCTGTTCAGGGTCAAAGAGCCCACCAGTTACTTACTCCAAGACCATTTTACTGAAGGATAGGAAGAGGCGGCTGTTCGCTTCCAAAAGGACTTATGGCAGAGGACTGTCTACATTGGTCTGTTTTTGATCTGTTTTGTGCAAGGAAGGGCGATAAAAATGCTGTTTACTGTTTGAGCTCAACTTTAAAGATGTCACCAATTTTTAAGTCTAGCAGAGTTAATGCAAGCCAAGTTATGTGGACATTAGTCTGCCTTTTGGAAATAAAGAAGTATTTATTAGCCTTGCTCTACATACCAGTCAGTTCTTAAAAATCCTAGACTCAATCATCAAACATTTGTTTTTGTGCTAAGGAACTCCATTATTGAGCTACACTTCCAGGCATGTCATAAAACTCAGAGTGCATAACAAGCTTGCCATAACTCTCCTTAAAGTCCCATTATATTCTTAGTTATTCAGACTAAATAAGCTAAAAGTGTCATGAATGCTGTCTTATCCCTCACACCCCTAAAATCTACTGGTTTTGTTCAACTTTAAGACAATTATAAGCTAGCAACAGAAGTGAATGTGTAAGGGGTGGGGTGAGGGCATTGGAGGATTCTGCCTCTGTAACAAGCCCACACTTTAGGCTCTATGTGCTCTTACTTAACAATACCTCTGCTTTCCTCTGTAGGCTTGATGCTTGCCTAGAGCTCTTGATCAGAACAGGAAGACTCCCAGAAGCTGCCTTCCTGGCCCGCACTTACTTACCCAGCCAGGTCTCAAGGTATGGACTTAGTTTAGGGAGAAATGTTTCAACTAAAACCAGGGCCCGGTTGCTTCATCTCTTTGGTTGGTTCTCTGATGTCTCTCACATTAGGGTAGTGAAGCTGTGGAGGGAGAATCTCTCAAAAGTCAACCAGAAAGCAGCAGAATCCCTTGCGGACCCCACAGAGTATGAAAACCTTTTCCCTGGATTAAAAGAAGCCTTTGTTGTTGAAGAGTGGGTCAAGGAGACACATGTGGATTTGTGGCCAGCCAAGCAGTACCCTCTTGTCACGGTGAGTGGCAGACTGCCAGGCTTCATTTAGAGTGACTGCAAGGAGGAAACACATCCACAAGTCTAACTTTAAAATGTTATTAAGAGCTAATGTCTGGGATTTGGGCCAAGTGCCTAGATTATTTCTGATTTCAGAGTATTTCATTTTATCATTGTTTTATTCTGACAGCCAAATGAAGAGAGAAATGTCATGGAAGAGGCAAAAGGCTTTCAGCCCTCAAGAGCCACAGCTCAGCAGGTTCGTGAAGAACTGCATGTGACAGCATGATTGACATTGTTGATTTATAACACTCCCTGCCACTGCCTTTGCATGGGGGAATATGTAATATGTAATCTCTGGGCAAATTCCTTTGGCTTCATGTTTACCTCTTACTGAATTTTCAGGAACTCGATGGGAAACCTGCTTCTAGCCCAGTTATCATGGCCTCCCAAACCTCTCGGAAAGAAGAAAAGGTGGGTCAGACATCCTCCACCCCCAGTCAGGAGGGCAGGCTTTTGAGGTTTAGATGGCTTTGGTACCGTATTTCAGAGAAGAGGCTTCAAGTGGGATGGTATTCATGTCAGTGTTAAGGAAATTTGGTTCTGGCTTTGGACTGTGAACAGGTAATTTAACACAGAACTGTGTAACGTCAACCCTCTCCCTTTCCATGCAGAGCTTACTAGAACTAGAAGTCGATTTGGATAATTTGGAATTAGACGATATTGATGCAGCAGACATCAATCTGGATGAAGATATTCTGGATGATTGAACAGTTCGCCATTTACTTAAATAACAGATGAAGACAAATTGATCACAAACCACCCTGACCAGGAACTATGGGAACTCCTTGATTTCATATGTAAACAAGGGGGAACACAGCCATTTCCTCATCTTCAGAGGAGTTGATGGGCAGCATTTAAGTTACTATGTTCTCCTTGTTAACTGAAAGACATGCACTTTTGTTTTTTTCATATTGTCATTAGACCACCTCATAAAATCTTTTGAACTAATGAAAAACTTGAGTTTCCTTCCTAATGAAAATGGACACCGAGTTTTAGAGGGCTAAGCCAAATATCTCACTGGGAATCAGCTTCATCCTCCTTTCTTTGAATGGCTAAGGGCATTTTAACAACCCTCGTTCTGACTCTGTATCACTACCTCGGTCTCTGTAGTTTGGCTTGTGAGCATACCTCCTGACCAGTCCAGCTGGGCTGTCAACATATCTGTTGGCCTCTTTGTATCCTGGAGGTGTTTTTTGTTTGTTTGTTTTACCTGCATTAATGTGAACAGAGGAATTCATAACCAGGCACTCAAATATAAGTTTCAGTCATCTCCATGTGCATAGAAATTAAATAAGGTAACAAATTTTTGAGAATTTAAAAAGCAGAAAACAAATGACATATTTTTAATTGTTCTCAGGATGCTGCAGAATGACTGATGACTATTTCTTGGTAAGTTTGAAGTGCTAATTCTATATATGCTCCTCTTTGTGCTTCTGTTTTTGCGAAGACCTATTGAAACAAACAAAGAAAGTTCTAGAGCAACAGGATACAAGTGTATAAAGTCAGTTTTAAGACATCATTAACATTTCTGCAGTAGGAACACAATTCCCAATAAGGTCTTTGAGTGTCACAATAATCTTGAATAGAAGCAATAAATTATGTAGACAGAAGTACAGTATCCAACAGCTGCAGCAATACTAATTCTAAACCCCAGAATGGCTCTCATCTCTATTAATCCACTTTCAGTAAAGATTAAGATCCTGACATTGCATCTCCTGCTCAAAAAAAGTAAAAACCATTACACTCGAGAAACCTAGAGAGTAAGAGTTAGAATGCTTCCTTTTATTGGAAAAAAAAAAAAAAAAAAGTTTTGTTTGTGAGTTCATCTCTCAAAAAAAGTTTTCTCCAAAATACTGCTTTTCCTGGCTTAGCACAGAGAGTCAATGTGAGTACCAGTTTCTGTGCTCCTCTTAGGGGCATCACATATCACTTCTGTCCTTTGGGTTTGAGAGGTGTGCAATTCCAAAATAATCATACAACCGAGGCTGCCCTTTTCCAGCCTAATGAGAATGTGCCTACACTAAGGATGGGAAGGAGGCTGTTGGGTACCTGTGGGGCCTTGACTACCTCCAGTGCAGCATGGCCTTCCACTGCTCCAAAGAACACGCTGTTCCCACTGTCTGAACCTCTCAACTACAGCTGCCAGCATGCCTACCATACCATCTAGAGTGCTGCACGATTCTCCCAAAGCCCCAACTCCAGGTAGAAGAAAAACAGGGTTCATAGTCACATTAATGTTTTCAAGACCAAAAATGTCCCATGTTCACAACTGTGTATTATTAAATATGACCCATTTCTCAATCTTTCCTCTCAATCATCACCACAGAACTGACAAAAAAGACCATACCTTAATTAAATTTACTCCCTTAGCAGCCTGCTCTTTGGCCTCTTGAGCCGACTGGCCATCTGGATGGAGCATGTGATACAGCTGGACCAGGCTGGTGGCATCCTCAATCCTGAGTGTGAAAGGACTTGACATTACCAAGAGGTTCCCAATAGCCTCACAGTCCCGCAGTGTTTGCCAACTCCAAACTAGATGACACTTCAGACTTAACTCTGGTAAAGGAGAAGGTAGTTCTCTAATTCCAAAAGCATTTGAAGGGGCCAGCGGGATGGCTCAGCAAGCATAAGGTACTTGTTGCACAAAACCACGTCCACAAAGCTATCCTCTGACCTATGACACAGGTAAGGTAAGAGGCAACACAGGGAGTGCCCGTCCACTTTATGAAAATATGGCTATGTTATTTGGGAAATGGAACATCCCTTCCCACAGGAACAGCATTCCTAGTGGCAGAGGATTTCCAGGCCGGCCCACTTAGCCAACACGAAATAGGTTGATCCAACTCAGGATACAAATTCTGCTTTATACTTTCGAGATCATTTCTAGACAATTTCTATCAGCATGAAAAATCTCTTGGCTGTCCCCAGTCACAATCTTCCCACAGAGTCCATGCCTTCTGCCCATTTGCACCTCAAAACTGAGGGTTGGGGAGGACATAAAAATAACCCCAAGTGTTCACATTTTGACACTTGTATATTTAGCCCCTGGCTTCCAGGTGAGGAGGGAGGGGTAAGGGCACCATAATTCATTGTATGCCAAAGCTGTCACTCTTTCACCAACCCCTTTCTTTTCTTTCCTTCTTTCTTTCCTTCTTTCTTTTCCTTTCTTTCTTTTTCCCCCTTTCTTTCTCTCTCTCTCTCTCTCTCTCTCTCTCTCTCTCTCTCTC
>CABHPR010086879.1:0-11984 GCA_902168415.1 Peromyscus melanophrys
AAGACTGATTCTCTCTCAGCAGCCTTTAATTGCCTGTATCATCTACATCTTGTGAGATTTCCCCATCCACCTGATGCTGTCATTACTCAGGTCTTCTTTAGGCAGCCATATAGTTGAGATCTCATGCATGCAGCTTCTCTGTCATATATAAAAGATAGATTTCTCAACAGATGTATCTTGGTCCTCTGTAGCATGAATCTTAAAGAGTCTTATTAATAAAATCAAACCTGGAGCCGGTATTGGGGTGAATGCTGGAAGATTAGAGAAGCAGAACAAGCCACAGCCACCTCACCTTGCCAATTCCTCAGCTGATCCTGTTTCCTCAGACTGGAAGCCTCTGAGTCCTCATCCAAATGGATCTCAGCTGAACTGTGCTGCTCAAAAGCCTAAAAGCTTAACCAACCTAGTTCCTGGTTTTCACGCCTTATATACCTTTCTGCTTTCTGCCCTCACTTCCTGGGATTAAAGGTGTGTCACCATGCCTGGCTGTTTCCAATGTGGCCTTGAACTCACAGAGATCCAGATGGATTTCTGCCTCTGGAATGCTAGGATTAAAGACATGTGTGCCACCATTTTCTAGCCTCTGTATCTAGTGGCTGTTCTGTTCTCTGACCGCAGATAAGTTTATTAGGGTGCACAATATTTTGGGGAACACAATAGCACCACAGTCCTCTGTCTCTTGCAATCTTCCCACCCCCTTTTCTGCCATGTTCCAGGGGCTTAGATTTAGGATTGTGTTGTAAATGTATGAGTCTGTGCTGAGCACCCCGCAGTCAGTTGTTCTTAGCATTTTGACTAGTTCTGGATTCCTGTAATGGTCTCCTGCAGCAGCAAAAAGAAGTTTTTTGGCTGAGGGGCAAGAGGTACACTTATCTGTGGGTATAAGGATAAGTATTAAAAATACATTTTAAAGCTGAGCGTAATGACACATGCTTTTAATCCCAGTGCTTTGAGGCAGAGGCAGGCAGACTCTTGAGTTCTAAGCCAATCAGCGGTACATATTGAGACCCTGTCTAAAAAAGAAAAAAAAAAAAAGAAAAGAATGCAGTTAAAGATTATATACTGATTTAGGGAAGTAGTAGCACTAGTAGATTCTATTGAGTAGGCCTCAAGTCCAGTTACCGAGATGTAAGTGCCAATATTGTATCTTTTGGGTTGTCTTGTCATGCTGGTCATTGTGGTCTGTAAGCACCATAGCTGGGTAGGACTACTGATTACTTTTCTTCCTTGGCAGCTCTCTTAGCATCTTCAAGTACTGTAAAATCTACTCCTCCTGGAGGAGACTTCCAGGTCAGATTCTGCTGGATTCTTCTTAAGTCCTAAGTGCCTGGTGTCTTCCACAACAGGGACTTAGCTTCAACCTCTGAGAGGCAACCAAGTGCAACAGCAACAGCCTATATTGTTTTAGGAGTCTCTTAGATTCCTCTAACCAACAACTAGAAAGGAGTTTCTTATAGCTACACTGGGGTTTTCTTGCTCTTTGGTTCTTGGGGAAAGCATGATCACAGTAAGTGGCATAACTTCATTTAAAAAAATACATACCTCTGCACACAGTTATACATAACTTTAGATGAACAGAAATGATTCTCCCACCCAAAAACATCCTTGCTGTTTACCACCCCCTTGGGACTGCACTGTTTGAACCCTCTCAACTTACTTCCCTCCCCATTTTTCCCATTTACTGCTTCATAACAGCCATTATTCACTCTTCCCATCTCTGGAGACTTTTCAGGGTTCTGTGGTTACTCCAGGTAGATACTCAACTCCTAGACATTCAGGGCTGGAAGGACAAATAGGAGAAATGGAGCATTTATATTTCTGGATCTGGGTCGCCTCCAAATATCTTCTTCTTTCAACTCTACCTGCTGATTTCATGATTCCATTTTTCTTTACAACCAAATAATCTCATAAAGTTAAAAATAAATCACTCCTTGGCATATGCCCAGTAGGCTCAACATCACAATAGCAAAGAAATGAAAACAACAAAATGTCCTTCAACTGATAAATGATAGTGACAATGTGATACATATACACAAAAGTTTCTCTTAATATGTATAGTGAGACTAAAGATCACAAAAATGTATTAAGATTTTTAGGCAAACTTTTTTTACATTTGCTTGTGTTTTATCATATATATCCTAAGAATATACTTTTCTTGAAGTTGCTAAAATTTAAAAGTGAAGTATTATCTAGGGATTTGCATAAGTTTTTAATGGTGTTGCTCATGATCATATACTGTTACCTTTAACTTTTGAGGTGTGACCTTGCAAGGCATACAGTGTTTCTTTAAAACTTTCAGGAGTTTTTATCATAAAAAAGAGCTATTGAGTAGATAGGAATTCCCTTAAAATAATATGGTGGTTCCAGTGAGATTGCTCAGTGGGTTAAGGTACTTTCTGCCAACCCTAGCTACCTGCATTCCATCCCTGGATCCACGTGGTGAAGGAGTGAACTGACTCCACAAGTTGCCCTCTGACCTTTACATGAATACCATGGAACATGTGTGCACAAACACATATACATTCTTATACACACAAACTAAGTATATAAATGTAGCAACAGTTTGAAAATATATTGTAAACTTTACTTTAAAAATTAAAAAAATGCTTTTCAACATTAGAGAGGTGTTCATTCGACTGCAGCATGAAAACAAAATGCTTCGCCTGCAGCAGGAAGGGACAGAGAATGAACGCATCGAGCAGCTGCAGGAACAGCTGGAGCAGAAGCACCGCAAGATGAACGAGTTGGAAACTGAACAAAGGTGACTGTTGCCATTAGAAGTCAAGTGACTCTGTTACCTAGAAGTAGGAAACAGCACTATGGCCTGAATAGATGATATTGCCAAGCAGGTGTTTCTCACCACTGTACTCCTTACTCTGTGAAGAATTCAAAGGATTTAGTTCAGTGATATTATCATAAAATATAGAATAATGTGTTCATTTTAATAGACTTAGCTAGCCAGGATACTTATTCTTGATGTTCACTAGATATCCTCACAACCATAAGAAAACAAATGGGTAAATAATGGTTTAGCGGCTACTACAGTTGGTGTGTAAATAAGACACAGATTGTATAGTTAAGTTTTTAAAATTCTTTAACCCAAGTTTTTTTTATTTCAATAATATTATATGAAGTAATACCTAACACAGATCAAAAGTTACCTTTTTAAATAGAATAAAATGTTTTACTGAGATTTATATTGGTGAGCTAAAATTTTTCAAAAATTTATATATTTTAAAAATATTGACCAAGTGAGCTCCAGGAAAGGCGCAAAGCTACACAGAGAAACCCTGTCTCGAAAAACCAAAAAAAAAAAAAAAAAATACTGGTCATTCTACAATCTTGGACATGGAAATTTACATTTTAGTCATAGAGTAATATTTACATGAGAATGGAAATGATGTGGTATTTAAACATGGGCCTTTTTGTGTGGTCAGTTAGAATTCCACTTGCTTAACTCAGTCACTGTTTCTTGGCAAGTTACTGAAATTCAGACTATTCAGCTATAGACACAGGAAGAAGCTGGTTAATATATTTGCAGCAAATGGTGTGCTTTCCTGGTCCCACTCAAGTACCTTAAACTTTTTATCATCCTAAACAATACTTATATCTGACTTCTATGACTTTCCTGTCAGAATCTTCATAATGCCCTTCCTTCTATGCTTCAAACTTGTTTTTTCACTGTTGGAAACTGAAGCCAGGGCTTCCTACATGACAGGCAAGCAAGTGTCCTATGCTGAGCTCTCTCTCCACTCTCATAAATAATAGTTACATACAAGCACTTTTGTGGACAAGTTCAGTAAATCCTCACTATGAATTAGTGACTGTGGTCACCTTTTTTATTGATAAGGTGGAGATGGAGAGGGTCAGAAACTTAGTGAAATTAGACAGCTTCTAAGCTCTGGATTCCACATTGAAAGCATCTGCCGACCTGACTGCTGAGTGTCTTCTGACTTACCTCATTAAGGAGATACTCACTGTAGAGATGGGTGCAGCTGGATTTGTTTATCCAGCTTTTACCAGATCATCAAGAGACCACTGGGGTTTCAAACACATGAACCTTGTTTTCTGTGAGTAAAATAGGGTACATTTGACCTTTCTGAAGAGACTTGACTATTACTATTTTGCTAACCCTAGAAATACTAGGTTTCAGCTTTTGGTGAGCTGATAAAGAATGATAGACGTGTGACTACATTCAGTATTGCACGTATATGCTTTAAGATAGGAAAAGTTCTTTTTAAGTTATTTCCACAGAAGTGACATCCTCTTCTCCCTATTGTGCTTTTCACAGATAATTGCCTTGCACTTATTTATGCTAGCACTTGTATTAAATTGCATGAATGCACTTTTATAGACCCCTAACTGCTTTAACTTTAAATATGAGTAGATAAATACCAACTCATGTCACAATAGATTGAGCAAGGAGCGCATTGGAGAATTGCAGCAGCAAATTGAGGACCTCCAGAAATCGTTACAAGAACAGGGCTCCAAGACTGAAGGCGAAAGTGTAAGTAACAGCGTCCTTAACTTGCTCTATGTGTATTCTCTAATAATTTCCACTACCTACTTCTCTGCATTTGAAATGGTACCCTTTTCGTTAACGGTACCTTCAAATACCGTATATATCTGCATAACAGATGCAGTGATTTTTGCCAACTTGAAGTCTTTTAGATTGCTCACATATATTGTAAGGTGATTTCTATCTGTCCTGCTTGGGACCTATACTTAAGTTCTCTAAGTCTTAACTCAGAGAGTGATGCTTTGAGGCCTAACAGATCTACTGGGATTTTGTCAAGCTTTCCCTGAAGAAAAAGCAAAATGAGAATAATCAGCACTCAGAATTGAAAAAGCTTCCGAATAGGAGACAAGTAGTTTTAACTGACAGATCATTGAAGAAATCATGACGAGTGTGAAGGACATTGACACAGTTTTGAAGACATCACCCCTAATGCTTTCCCTACTTTCATCTCAAAACATTTTAGACAGTGTGGACTGAGATGGGAAGACTTGAAAAGAGATAGATTTAATCTGAATTTTTGACATACCTAGCAGTTTTCCCGTACTTTACCTGTATATGTGGGGAAGAAAAGAATTGAGAGAGATGTAGTTGATTAAAAGAAAAGGTAGATCTGGATGTGTTAGCAGATACCAGTTGATAGAAAATACTGGTGGGGGAGGAAGCTGTAAAGTAAGGAGAGGTGGAAAGGCAGGTTGAAAGGGGTGAATTTCCCTTCTGTCTTTTGTATACTTTATATGGTTTTCTCTTTTTTCCCTGGGGGCTTGGAACATAGAAGTCATCTCATGCATGGCGGCATCTCATATGTGCATATATACGGTATTGTATCCTCTCTAATACAGATATCACTAAGCCACTTTGGGAATACTTTTAAAACGGCACCTATTTGGGGGACAACATTTTGGGTTGCAGTGTTTTGAAGATTGTTAATTCCTTCACCTTTTGTTTTTAATGTATTGATATCCACATTATCAGAGTTTTACAGGTACCTAATTGATGCGGAACTGCTGTTATGGTTAAAAGTCCTACTTTTAAAAGAGGAAACTTGATATTTTAAATTTTGTTTTTGACAAAAATCCAGTTGCCTCATTTTAATGTTGATATTAAAGTGCTTTCATTTACAATGATAGTTTTATAAGATAAATATTAAAATCTATTTTTCAATAGTTGTTAATTAGATACTGAAATGTTTGATACTCCTCAATATATCACATTCAGCTTGGATTTGCTATTTTTCTTCAAGTTCAAGTTTAATTTTTATTATGTTCAAAAATAAGCAGACTTTTTTGTTATTGTTCATTGCTTCATTTCCCATTCTTATTTCCTTTTGATGTAGAAAATATACCTAAAATTTTAGATATTAGAAACTGTGCTATTACAAGTACATGTTTTGAAGTCTATTTTTACATAATATACCTTTAAAAAAGGTGAAGAGATTTAGATGTTTGGGAAATTTACCCTTCCCAAGTGAGTCATCTTAACAGCAACTATTTTTAATTTTATAGTCCAGCAAACTAAAGCAGAAGTTGGAAGCTCATATGTAAGTAAAACTGATGTTTCATTTCAAAGGGGAAGGGTTGTAGAAGCTTCTGGAAAATGTCCTTTTCTGATTTGGTGAATGAAAGCACAGGCCCAGACTACTCACCACTGCTACCAAGAGCAAGAGAAAAACATGTTCATCTGCTCATGCCTGGCAGCCAGCCTAACTCCTACATTTTTAAACAGCTAACATCATCTGACAGATTTAACTAAGCAGACATTTATTAGCCAACCAATTTGATGTTGTGGCTGCTAACCCTATAAAGCATTTCCTTTCAGTTGTGTAGTAAGTGTAGGTGGTTAGGGAAAATGCAAAGGCTTTGGAATGTACCATGTCAGGTGCATTAACGTCTACTAAGCAGACCCTGTAGTTAGGTAAATAGGTTCCCACTTTACCTGTGGGAAACTAAAGATTAGATTGATTCTTGCCCAAAGTCTAAACATTATTGTGGCAAAGACCAGTTTTCATTCTTAGGTCTGTTTGACACCAAGCTCCATGCTCTCTCCACTACTTAGGGAAAAACTAACAGAAGTCCATGAAGAATTACAGAAGAAACAGGAGCTCATTGAAGACCTTCAGCCAGATATAAGTCAGAACGGTAAGTTTGTGGAAAATCTGGACACACTGCTCAGGATCTGCCCTTCTAGTGAAGCACATAAGAAAATAGATCCATTTTTACACAGTGTGTAGTGTGCACATTGCATAAGAACCATGCTAATTTTTAATGCTAAGTTCATTTGTATATATAATTTTAAAGCAAAAAACAATTTTAATAAGATGAACTGATTGATATAAAGGAGTATCAAACATTGTAAATTCTAATCAAGTTAATACTGTAGAATCTAAGTAAAATAATTTCAAGATGGGTTAAAATGAACTTCAAAACAATAATGTCTTATTTCCTTTCCTTGTGGTTGTGATTACATTGAACAGTATATTTCACAGTCTTAATGTTTGTTAGAAAGGTAGAAACCTGTCTGTCTATTTAGATTATAGACAGTGATTGAGGATATATTACTTGTAGTTCAGAAGTTTTAGATAAGAATAAATTACTAAGAAGAAATTAGAGGCTTTTTCTTGGAAGCTCTTTTAGCAGTCATTGGGAAATAAGTTTGATAAATACAATTTTTATGTGAGGATCAAGTGTTTTGAATATGTGATAATAGGTTTAATTTTTTTTTCACAAATAGTCCAAAAGATCAGTGAGCTTGAAGCTGCTCTTCAGAAGAAGGATGAAGACATGAAAGCAATGGAGGAGAGATATAAAATGTACTTAGAGAAAGCCAGAAATGTGAGTGACCCACATGCTTAGCTGATTCCTTGTATCCCATTTTCTAGTCATCCCTAGTTCTGATTGTACTGCAGGTCTGTGTCTGAACCTAATCACTTTGCTCATATCTGCCTTGCCTTGCCTGTCAGGTTTCTGCCATCTTCTATGTGAGTCTTGCATACTCAGTCTGACTTAGTGTCAGATAAATATGACCTTAGGGAAAGAAAGTGATTACTATGATATAAAGTCTTTTACTTTTAGAACAACAAACTTAGACTTACGTGCTAAAGTCTCAGCATGTTCACTGAGAATAAAATTTACTAGAGTGTTATGTTAGCAAAATGAATGAAATTGTTTACCTTTTTATGGAGACAGTCTTTTGGAATGTACCAAATTGGCCTTATTTTACACTTTAGAGACTTAAACTCTATCCTGATGTTCATCAGACTAAATTCTTACTTTTCCTTATTGTATAGTTTAGCTCAAATATCTGTGAAATATTGTTTTCATAGTCTTATTTTCATGAATACCACATATAAATATTCTCTCAGAATATTAATACATTCTTTTCTATTTAGTAAATTAAGGAATTTCATGGCAGTACAACTTTAAACTAATAGTAGTATGTTGTTGGTGTCGTTTTCTTTTGGGGAGCTCTCCACCCAGCTCCCAAATAAATCACACACATTATTACTTACAAATGCCCAGCCTTAGCTTGACTTGTTGATAGCCAGCTTTCCTTAACTTATATTATCCCTGCTACCTTTTGCCTCTGGGCTTTTCCCATTCTCTTACTCTGTGGCTTGCTATGTAGCTGGGTGGCTGGCCCCTGGAGTTCTCCTCCTTCTCTGACTCCTTCTTTTCTCCAAAATTTCTCCATCTATTCTCTCTGCCTGATACCCCTGCCTATCCTTTATCCTGCCTTGCTATTGGCCATTCAGTTCTTTATTAGACCATCAGGTGTTTTAGATAGGCAAAGTAACACAGCTTCATAGAGTTAAATAAATGCAACATAAACAAAAGTAACACACCTTACAGTAATATTCTACAACATTTCCTGCTTTTTGTTTAAATAAAAAGGTTTTAACTTTAACATAGTTTAACTACATACAAAAAAAAAACAGTTATCAAGTAAGAATTAATTTACATTATTCAGCCCATTTACATTAGCAAATTTAGAGAAAGAACTTTACCATCCATCCATCTTAATAACTCCAAAGGTTTATACATAATTTACTTTCTATCATAAATAAGGAAAACTGCAACTATAACTATCTAGTCTTCAACTCCATCAAAGACCCAGAAGGATTTAATATTATCTAACAACAGAGACATTTGGCTTCCTGGATAGTCACACAAAGTTTCTCTGCAACGTTGGCACATCCATCTTTAGCCTACAGGCCCATAGTAGCTGGTAAACTTTTCAATGAGGCAGGAGATTTAAAAGACTGTCTCACCTATATTGGCAAAATTTGTCAGTCACTTTTCCTCTGTGTCCTGCAGAATGTGTGGCAGTTTCTTCTGTGAAGCAGCAACCCTGAAAGACCATTCTGCCTTATTTTGGCAAAGCTCAGTGGTCACTTTTCTATGGGTCCTGCATGTCCAGTTTATACAACATGTTATCAGCAGTCAAAGGCAAGAGCCGTTTCTTTGCCCAGTGGCTAACCTTGCCACAGTGAAAGCAAACTCCATAAGGAGTTTCTTCAATGCCCATCATCTCTGAAGTAAACTGTGCTGCCAGGAGCAGATATGTCTCACTGTCATGAAAAGCCCTAAGTTAACATTTTAAATGCCATATTCTGTAGGTCTTTGAATGGTTTGAAGACCATCTATCTATCTAAAATATATATCTATATGATCTTGAAGCATACCTAACATATCTACAAATTTGATTGTTATAAAGACTAACCACTAACCTATGTTTCCTGATTATCCTACATAGTTTATAATAACAGCTTTCAAAAACTAGAATTTTTACCTTACATTTTTAAACAAACTGCATAGGTATAATACCTCAAACAAAAATAGAAACGTACATACAATATGTTGTAACAAAAATAACCTTAAATTTTTATCAGTATACAAAAATCCTTTAAACAATTAGATTAGAACCATATATACAGTGTAACAAAAATAACTTTAAATTCGTATCAATATTCTATATTCCCCTAAATGATAACAAACATCCATAACCCACCAAATAACCAAAGACCACCCACACCCCAATCTCTTGGAAATGTTGGCATAGTTTTCTCCATACTGCTTCCTGCTGTTTGTGGAGGACACGTCTTTAAGGTCCCAGGGAGAAAATTTGAGATAATGGCCAAGTTCTGGGAAAACCAGCAATAACCTTTGCTGATAGATATCACCTGTCAAGATTCAGGAAGTCTCGCCTCATCAAACTTGATCCATATTAACCCTGAAGGAATCCACAGCCTCTCATCTCCTGTGGGAACAAAACTCTAAAGCATTTTTGATTTTTATTTGACAAATATATTTTTTGACTTTTTAAAAGTTAAGGCAGTCCTAAATTATATTGGTTGATTTATTTCAACAGTCCCTCTTTCAATTCCAGGTTTCTTTGCAGCTGTCCTTTGCTTTTCAACAATCAAAAAATTCAAAATCAACACAATAACATACAGGATCCAGACTCCCTGTGAATTTCCCATCTTACATGGCTTTTTTTTCTTTTATATTACTTTCACTGTCTCTTTCAAGACTTTATTATTAATTTTAAACTATACATTTCTTTCTATGACTCTACTGTTTTTCTTTTCTTAAGCCTACTCACATTGTTAAACACACTGTAACCAGTTTAGAGGTTTTTCTATCTGGACCTCCTTTATTGCATATCTTTAGCCTTTTTTGACCTCATGAACAAACCTTTAAACTGCTAACCTACACCTGGATCCTCCACACGACTGGCTCTGCCTACTTCTTGGGTTGTGAAAAGCAAGCATGAAACTCTTGGCAGGTTGGAGGTTTGTGACCAGGAACTGATTCAAACTTCCTAGAGCTCTAGAATGCTGATGCTTGCACTATGGCAGGAGTTTTTACTTAGTTTTTTGTTCCTACTTAACATACTAACTGCTCAAGGCTCACCAGCCCACAGAAACTCTTAAAGGAGCAATATCTTTTTTTTTTTTTAAGCTTTCTCAGGCACTAAGGAAATTCAAGCCCCAAGTTGGGCACCAAAATGTTGTTGTTATTTCTTTTGGGGAGCCCACAACCCAGCTCTCAAATAAATCACACACAGAGGCTATTATTTTTAAACACCCAGCCTTAGCTTGGCTTGTTGCTTACCAGCTTTCCTTAACTTATGTTATCCCTACTACACTCTGCCTCTGGGCTTTTCCCATCCTCTTCCTTCTGTGGCTCCTTTCTTTTTTTTTCACCTCCCAGATTTCTCCTCTGTCTATTATCTCTGCCTGCCAGTCTTGCCTATCCTTTCTCCTGCCTTGCTATTGGCCATTCAGTTCTTTATTAGACCATCAGGTGTTTTAAACAGGCAAAGTAACAGAGCTTCACAGAGTTAAACAAATGCAACATAAACAAAAGTAACACACCTTAAAGTAATATTCTACAGCAGTAGTATATTTATTTGTCTTAATATTTAGATCCTATATATTTACCGGTTAAGATGTCAATACAAGCTGTAGCGAAAGTTGAACCCTGAATCTTAAGGCTTCACAAGATGAACGTTTCCTTCCTAATTGTAGTGTATCTAGTCATATATGAGAGGGGCTCTCAAGTGCGATCATTCGGGTCATGACAGAGGAGCCCAAGTTTACTTAACATTGTCTCACTAGTAGGTGAGAAGAGACAATATAGACTGCAGAGAAAATATTCAGTATGTCAGGCCTGGAAACAGCAAACTCAGTGGGAGAGCTCCCACGTGTCCACAGTGAACATCTGAAAGGGCATAGATGCAACAAAGCTATGTTTCAGAAATAAAAAGCAAATAGATTTGATAAGCATGCAGGACCCAGGTTTGATTTCTACCACCCACTTGATGGTGCACAACCATCTGTAACTCCAGTTCCAGGGAATTGGATGACCTTTTCTGGCCTTTGCTGGTACAGAGCAAACACATGGTACACATATGTACATGTAGACAGATGCCTAGAGATGAAGGCAAGAAGGCAGTGAAAGCCCTTCAGGGCTACCTTTTGTTTAGAATGAGGTAGAAAGCACAAGGCTTCTGAGCAGAGTATGGAGTCATGACCAGGTCAACTCCCCAAATAAAACTGATAAATTACCTTTAAAAAGCTAAACAAATAAACTTCAGTGCTCAAAGTTTAAATAACAGAAAAGCTAAGTACCTACCCTTGAATACATAGACAAGAAGCATTTGTTTTTGTGTTGTTTTCCCATTTTTTTTTGTTCTTTAAATTAAGTTGTAAATAAGCTCCTAGTGACTTCATGGATAATCTATGTTATAACTTTTATAAAACATATTCTTACATTTTTGATGCTTTTGAAGACAAAATGGACATGGCTTTTCTCTTTATACAGGTAATAAAAACTTTAGATCCCAAATTAAATCCGGCATCAGCAGAAATAATGTTACTTAGAAAGCAGCTGGCGGAGAAGGAAAGAAGAATTGAGATTCTAGAGGTAAAGCCTCCACAGCACTCACCTCCTCACCCTCCCTGGAG
>CABHPR010086880.1:0-12704 GCA_902168415.1 Peromyscus melanophrys
TCACCAAAGCTCATATCATGAGAGTTTGGCACAGCTACCACCAGATCCAATCAGCTTGCATCCTACCTTCACTACATTTTGAAAGTAACTGTGTTTTCCAAAGTCCACACAGCCACGAGTGTTGGGAAACACTGACCCTGATTAGTACTGCAAGAGCAGGCTCCATTTGAGCTTTGCCTTATCCCTTATTAGTGAGTTTAATCATAAACACCAGCACAATGATGGTCACAGGGATTGTAGAGGAGGTCTTTTGAGAAATATAGAGGATATTTTTCTTAAAATGCAGCCACAAGAAAATAAAGACCTGTTTCTCCTCTTCTCACTCTTCTCACGAATGTTAAGCTCAAGTCTTATGCTTGAACCTGAGGCAGCCACAGTGACTATAGTTAGAGGACAAAGTCATCTGGGAAGGCAGAGTTGAGTGATGCAAAGTAGCTGGCCTTTTGGAACTATGTAGAATGGCTGAACTCCTTCCACACTTGGATCATTGACATCTAAGACATCCTTCTTAGGGACTTCTTCTGCTTATGGCAACTCAGAAAGCCCCACTTTCCTCTGGCCTTTTACTTCTGCATTCAGTCTATACCATTTTTCCTGTTGGGAGTTGAATCCTCAGGTAAGTTTATGAAAACATTATAAAAGATACAGGATGCATGTTTTTGTTTTGTTTCAAATTTGAATAATTGAAAGCCTCAGACATAGAAAAAGCCAGAAATTCATGTTGTAAAAAAAAAACATAGATTTTTTTTTTATATGCCTCCACTCCTTGTTCATAGAAACCAATGTAAAACATAAACCAAATGTTTGATGTTTCTGACTGGATGGCTCTGCCCCTGAAAGGAATTCCTAAAGGGAAGAACAGGACCACTCATGGATCTATGCCTGCAAACTGCCTCTTGTTGGATGTCCTGTGCATGGCTAGAGGCTGATGGAGAGTGAGCACACCATGCTGGCATGTAGTGTTTGTCATCTCTACTTCTCCTTTATAAAAGACAAAATAAAAATGGTTATGTTATTAAATAAGCATTCTTCTAGAATGATATAGACTTGACTATTGCAAAAAACAGAAACACCACCCTTCACGTGACCAAGTAAATACAAGCCAAGTAAATATATATATATGTGTATATATATACACATACTTTTATGTATTATATGATATATTAAATCCACAATATATATGATACATACATATGTATATATATATAATATATATATATATATTGTGGATATATGATAGATTATAAGTTTGGAGGTATGAAATAATGTGTTCTTTTTCATCATATGCACTTAGAACAGTTTATCAGATTTTTCATATATATTAAATGTTTAACATATTCTTTGTTTCTTAGTGACACTGGATACAAATAAGTTTTGAAAAGAACCAATAATTTTGTTTAGTAGTACCACTAGGTATGAGATCCAGAAGGTTGCCATGACTATTAATGTGACAGACACTTATTTAATATCTGCTTTATTCCAAGCACTTTCTTAGATTTTGGAGACATAAAGTTAAGAGCAATACAGACAAGGTCTCAAAACTCAAGAAAATCATAATCTAGTCATACTATATTACTATATTGTATCATTATACAAAGAAATAAGGAAGACAATCCTAGATCATTTGGTTTCTAATCACTTGACAAAACCAAGAATATGAATGTTCTGGAATATCCAATGAGAACCATCTTGAATGTGCCATGAGATTATAGAAAGACGCAGGTTGGAACAGAGTGTGAGATTAGGTTTAGGCATCAGCAGTATCAGTGACCACTCATGATTTGGGACAAGGGAGTGAATATAGGGACAAAAGTGATATCATCTAATTGGAATATGATTGATTTATCTGAAGCTAATAACAAAAGCTTCAAGCACACTCATGCCCTGGCCACAGTAGTTTATGTCTGCGAAGTTTGCCATCCTGCTTTAATGGACTCTCATTTTCTTGACGTGCTCTGGGAAACTATATGGAAAGCAGATCAGAATCATTCAGAAGTCACCATGCCACTGCAACTCAAGATGGCTGAAGTCATGTTGGGTTGACTTCTTACAATGGCCAAAACAAGAGGTGAAGGGGAAGAGGAACAAGAAAGCTCTGAAAGTTTTCCAGAGGGGCGAGGAGAGTGGATCCATATAGATGCCCAAGTCTCAATCTCATGGGGGCAATCTGTGCCTATTGCCTGTCTCCCTGCTTGCCAGCCTACCCATAGTCAGCTAGGAAACTTTGTCTTCCTATCACATAAACTGTACCTCCAGTGTTGAAGTTTTTCTCAAGATAAATGGTTGCTTTACAACCAGATCAAAATCAACAGAGAGAGAGAGAGAGAGAGAGAGAGAGAGAGAGAGAGAGAGAGAGAGAGCAGAAAAGCAGCCCATCACTGCCTCTGCAAACCTCACTCCCACTCTTGTTCTGAAAAGGAATCCTGGAGAAAATGCTGCATATCACAAAATAATGTGCAATTAGATAAGGACATGACCAGGCTACATATTAACTTTTTACTATGTCAAGTCATGCACATAAAGTTCAAGAAAAAGCTACTCATTTGTTTGGTAAATACATCATTGGGACTTACTGTGGTTACACATAGGCAACATGGTGGCAGACAATACAGTCATGGTCCCTGTCTTTCCTTGGTATGAATTTGTGAAGTCATAATTTAGTATTTAATTTACTTTTTTAAGTCAAGGTCTCACTCTGTAAGCCTGACGGGCCTCAAATTGGTGATGATCTTGGCTCTACCTTCCAAGTGCTAGGATTACAGGCAGGTGCCATCATACCTAAAAATATTTTAATTTTAGAAATTGAAGTTACTGTGTGTTTGTGTGTGTGTGTGTGTGTGTGTGTGTGTCTGTCTGTCTGTCTGTCTGTCTCTGTGTGTATGTCTGCATGCTTGCACAGAAAATTGCATAGGAAACTGAAAGAGTCAAGGTTTGAGTTCCAGCTCTATTATAGACTAGTTGTATAAGTTGGAGAGACGGCTACTCCCCCTCTGATTCATCTAAATTGGTAGCGTGAAAAAAGTGGGACTATATGATGCATAAACTGCTTTAGAGTTTATAAAATTCCATGTCTTGATTTCTATTTCCTGAATGCTCTCCTGGACACATCCCTGCAGTAGCTGTCCTGTGTGTGCCTCTCCTCTGCCCTGGAAGCCAGCAGCTCTTCCAAACATACATGATGAGAATGGGAGACAGAGCTGGGGAAACAAGAGGTAGCCAAAAGCAGCCTCAGAAATAACCATTTCTGGTACCTGTCCATAACAAGTCATGTTTAATTCCAATCAAGAAAAAACATAGCAGTTCTTCTGATGAGCACAGTTGGCATATAATCTAAGGACAAATTCAGAGTCAATGAGAATAGACTGTAAAACATTAGTTAATGAATGCCATATTCAAATAAGGAGTATTTTTTAAAGTCATGTTCTATCCATCATGCCTTTCAATACCTAATCAAAACAAAAATTACTTCTCATGAATGTTGAGAAGGGAGGCCTGAGCAATGGACAAACAATATAGCACTATAATTTTGTAGCTAAAATCACTACTGTGACTTTAGTTTCTCTTTGAAAACTCGTTCTATTTATTTTGTATGTGTGAATGTCATCAAGGTCATTACCTCAGGCTTACCATATAGTTCAAGGTCACTGATATTCCTGCAGATATAAAGAGGCAACAGTACATACAGCCTGGGAAGGAACCAGAGGGGCATCAGGAAATAGCTGAAAAACCCCTAGCCTCCAGGCTGGACAGTTTTTCTTAAAAACAAAACCATATCCAAAGCATTGTTTAGCACTAACGCTATCTAACCCACAGATAAACTTGGAGCTTATCTAGACCTGATGGCTGTCTTGTAAATAGGTCTTTAAAAATAGAATTTGACTTAGAAGCTCTGGGGTAGGACTTAAGATTTTGCCTTCTAACTAGCTACCATGTGGGGCCATAACCTCTGACATATGGGGGCTGAGAAGCCTATAGATTGTTTGCAGGCAGTGTTGCTTTAAGGTACTTTCTTCATGTTTTCTGGAATTCCATTTCTTTTCTTTTTAAAACAAAGGATGTTTTTCCCTTTTCTTGCAGGATTTCATAAAAGTCATAGAAGGAGTGCTTGAGCATCTCATACTGCAGTTCTCAGTGAAGGATGTCTGGTTCTCTTTGCCATTTTAGCTTAGATTTGAGGCTTATATCGCAGTACTACCTTGCCCCTTTCAGTACAAGACTTACATACACAAGCCTTCTTTTCTCTCTTTTTCCTCCCTTTTCTTTTCTACAGTTCAGTACATTTCTAAATCGATACAGAGATGTTTCCTGGATGTTTTTCCTTCAACCTCCCCAAATCGGTTGTGATTTCTAAAATTCTTTAATCTCTATCACCATTGCAGAAAGTCTCCATTGGACTTTGACACAAAGATCCAAGCCCTAACAGCTACTATTTAGAGACAGAAGCATGAGAGCTTACTGAGTTTTACTTCTCTGTGGAAGGCAACCAAAAGATGTCAGCTTAGAAATACACCTTGGTGGCTTTCTCCAGATGCTGAGAACTCTGCCTTGGCTTTGGGGCCACTGCTGGGTGTCTTCTCTTCTACAGTAATCATAGCACCTGAAAGAAATCTTGAGTTTCCTGAGCATGAACAATGCAAAGAAATGGTGATTTGAAAGGCCCCTGTGGTACCGGTCTAGGTTGACTGACTGTGACTGTACTGGTGACATTCATTTACTGCCTGCTGCCAGTGCTGAAGTCACTGTTAGACAGAAGAGAAGAAGTTAATTGCCTCAGAGAAAAGGTCCCAGCATTAATTGTCACATTAAAGTTCACATTGCTTTAAAGCTTCTAGCACAGGTTTATCCAGCAGCTGGCTCAGTGGAGCCACAGAATCCATGTCTGTACATAATGACTCTCCTCTGGAGGAATTTTCCACTTCCATGGAGACTGAAATGGGATAACATTTAACTTAAACTATAGTTTGAAAAGCTCAGCAGGTCCAAGAAGGCTGGAAAAAGGGGGGAACTTAATTTTGTCAAAAGCAGAGAAGTTTGGGGCAGAGCAGTCCCAGAGGAGGAAAAAGCTCCAGGAAGCAGACAATCAGGATGCTGAAGCCGCAGTCTCCAGACTGCTAAAGGAGGTCCTAGGCTATGTGGAGCATTGGACATGCTGTTACTGACAGCAGTAACAAAGCTTATAGAAACCACGGGAAAGTCAACATTTGATGGGTGGGCCATGGGTAAAGATCTCCAGGTCAGGAAGCTGATGATCACACCAATAACTTAGAGGATGGGATAAAGGCACCATTTTAAATTCTTTTTTTCTTTTGTGAGTTCATACAGACTAGCAGGGTCAATCCTACCTAGCAGGGTCAAACCTCAGTCTTTCCCTCCCTCCTTCCTTCACAATACATTTGTAAGGCAGATCTACCTAGTGAAGTCACTGGCATGTTACTAAAATAACCAACTGTATGAACCCACAGAAGCCATGCAATGGCTCCATGTAACTTTCAACAAATCAGGGAGTCTCTGAGTCTCTCTTTCCCTATTCTTAAAATAGTAGTGATAACGTGCATCTTGCAACTTAAAACTTGTATTTCAAAATGTTTTAGCATTAAACAAGATATGACATACAAAGCAATTTCTATCACTATGTGAATGGTAAGCCTCTAACAGCTTTGAAATCTGCCTCAAGTTTCACCTATCTCCATTCATTTCCCCTGAGTGCTCCTAACCTGAAGCCGTTCAGTTGTATCCCTTTTGGGGTTTTATATTCTATCCTTAGAGTACATGAGATTTACTTATTAAATGTGGAAATCCAATTCTCAAGGGAGGAGGAGGAAGAGAAGAAGGAGGAGGAAGAGGAGGAGGAGGAGGAGAAGAAGAAGAACAACAACAACAACAACTATCATTATTGGAGAAGAAAGTGTATTTCATCTTATAATGCCCATGTCACAGTCTACCATAGGAAGCAGAAAGGGTAAGAACTCAGTGCAGTAAAATGAAACCAGGAACTGAAGCAGAAGCTGTAGAGGGGTGCTGCTTGCCAACTTGCTCCTATAGCTTGCTCAGTCTGATTTTTTTATACAGCTCAGGACCACCTGTCCAAGGGTAGCACTGCCTGCCATGGGCTGGGCCTTCCCACATCAATCATTTATTAAGAAAATGCACTAAGACTTGCCAACAGGCAATCTGACGGAAGCATTTTCTCAGTTGAGGTTTCATCTTTTTAGATATGTCTAGGTTTGTGTCAAGTTGACAAAGGATTGAAGGTGTGGGGAACTGAACCCATGACCTCTACAAGAACAAATGCTCTAAACCACTGAGCCAAGGGAGAATATTTTATCATCTGTTGTTTTACATTTCCATGAATTTCCCTGTTGATTTGAATTTGGTTTGTGTTCATCCAGCTTGTGCCACTGGCAGATGTCCTGCTGTGCACATCAATGAATAGGGCATGGAGACCATCATGTGGTAGAGCTCTGGTGTTATTACAAAACTGTCTTCTTATTAAGAAGACCTAGATAAAGACTACAGAAATGATGAGATCAATGTGAATGTATTCATTAATTATCCAGTGGGAGTCATAAGGAGACATTTCTTCTCAGGAGTGGGAGTTAGGATCTTTAAGAAAAGGGGTGAATTTATGCTAGACATTGAAACAAAGAGATGCTTCTGACTATATTTTCAACCTCCTGTCCTTCTGGACTTTAAAAGCTAATCACAGCTCTTTGAATCTCACTGAGTTGAAGATGGACAAATCTGATCCCAACCCAAAGCACTAAGCCCTGGGTTTCTATCCTATCATCTAATAGAAAGAGTTCTGGGTGATTGATGAGACAATGTTTCTGTTGTCAGGAAAGACATTCAGTCTTTTAGCTCAGTTCTTGCATTTTGACTTTACATGTAGCCATGGCTTGTATTTATTTCCTTTGAAACTCATGTTGATATTTAATTGACATTGAAGTGATACCGAGAGGTGGACATTTAGTATCTGATTAGACCACATGGCTTCTTCCTCCACAGGGAGGATTGATGTCATCATAAAAGGTGAGTTCATTTTCATCTTGCCCTCTCACCTCACAGGGTGAGGCAGTTAAAAGGCCTCAGTCAGATGTTGGCAACTTGATAGGAGACTCCCTAGACTCGAGAACTATGAGCCTGTAAATTCTGCTTCTTAGAAATTGCCTGGTCACACAGAATGAGCTACAACACTTGCTTTCAGTGTCTGCCATTCTGGTACAGAGAGCAATTTCATTCACTTAGTGGACAGTTGCTCTCTGTGCCATGCTGTCCTATTCCAAACGGAGTTGAGATCTTTAAAAAGTGCAGGCAATCATGATTTCCTTTTTGCAAAATACATTCTATATCCTCATTTTTTTTACAGTACTGGGGAATGAAACTCGAACCTTTACAAAGTAAGGACTCCGCCACTTAGCTACAACAGGCCCAGTTCTTATTATTTATTTTTTTAGTGACTTTTCCAGACTTTCTCATTTTCTCTGTATCTCTTGTAAGTTGAAGTGTGAAGAACTGAAGAACTGGTTATTTGGCATTGTGGAAGCTACAACCAGAACATACAGCAAAGACAAACATAGTTCTTAACTCCACTTTACTCAGTGTACATATAGGCCCATTCAACCATGACAACATACATGATGCTCTAATAAATGTGTGGCCTGTTAGGGTCCTAGTCAGTTAGTCTCAATTATATGTTGTCTCACAGAGAAACTTGAGAAATTTGAGTTGAGTGTTGATGTTAAAACAATCTAGATATAAAATAGGAAGAAAGAAAAGAAAAAACACTGACTCTTACAATGTTTCTTCAGATTCCAGGACTGTCTGGATCATACAGCCTTCTAGGACTCAATAGCCCTTCTGTGGGTGGTATGGTCTTGGGGCATCTACATGGGAGCCAGCTGGGAACATTGTGTTACTTTCTACAGAATGTCTTCCTGCTGGGTTAAATGTGTTTAACCTTTGCAAGAAAGCAGTATGATATTCAAACATCTCCTAATGAGGTTCTTCACCTTAGGGCTGTGAGGTTTCAGTCACCTGAGTGGTTTCCCTTAAGCCACTAAAAATGACAGTGAGTGGCTAGTTTAATATTATCTTTTGTCTTATTAAGAAACCATGAACCTAGAGGGTCAGTCAACTGTGATCATGCTGCAGCCTCTGCTATGTGAAAGTGCAGACATGTTGCTGATTGGACACAACTGTGGAATTCCCTGTGTAAATACCACTGATTCTATCAGTGTCCTTTAGTGGTCTGGAAAGAGCTTATTGTCAGAGGGAAATGGTTTCTCTCTCCACAGAGGTGAAAAGTACCAGATTCATTATGGTGCATTCAGGAGTGGAAAAATCAAAATAAGAAATGAACACATTTCTAAACAGCTGCCTAGGACAATGACTAGAGTTCTGAGTAACAGCTAAGTGAAACCTCAAAGTATCTTGGGGCTTGGGATATAGAAGAACTTCCATGCTACTGACTCCTTCTACAGTCTTATGGGGTCATGCCATCCATTTGGGTCTTTTCTTTTCTTTCTGTCAGAAGAGATGCCAAACATCTCATGTCTATCATATGATACAGTGTGCAAAGTCTTTGAGAAAAAAAATGTATTAGGAGAAAAATCACGTGTTTCTTTTTTGGATTATTTTCTTGATCTGCTGGGCTGAGTTAGACTCATCTGTCCTTGTCTTCCCCATACCCATAGAAAGATGCTTAAGTGTTGAACATGCCACATTCACATAAAGGATTCAGAGTTGATATACTGCTTAGAAAATCATTGACATTGTTATCCCAGATGGTGAAGAGGGCCCTGGCTCTAAGACAAGATAAGAAGGTATATTCCTGACAATGACACACTACTCAAGGGTGTGATTAAGATTTAAAAGGTGGGAAGAGGAGCTCATACTGCATCTACCCTTGATCCTGAAGTAATCTCACATCTTTAAGATAAGAATAAAACTCATAGATCCAGAAATAAGCAGGATGCTTCTGCTAGAGGCCAGGGTACTTTCAGAAGGGTAATGGAAGAGTCAATATTCTATGTTACTAATAGGAGAGTCACAAAGTCCCATGTCCTAATACTAACATTGGAGAAGTGAGCATCACACTTAATACGCATCAGGACCCATATTTGCAGCAAAAAAGATCTAACCAATGTATGTTTGGGGATTAGAAGTTCATGGGTCTGTTTCCAAGAAATCATTGAGATTTTTTTTGACTTGCTCTGTCCTGTAGTTGAGGCACATTCAGGCCATATACATACAGGCAGGAATGTAATGATACCATAGAAGCAAGATTGTGTGACTGTCATTTCATTCTGGCATCCATATCTTTGTAACTACAATCCTCAGAGGCCTTAACTGTACCTGGGTCTTTCACACAGCAAAATACAGAAGGCTGAAATATGCAATTTAAAGAAAATGAACTGGATATGCTGGGGAGATAGCTCTGATAACAAGATGCTTTCTGTGCACACATGAGGACCCAAGTTTAGTCTTCAGTATCCACACAAAAAGTCAGGCAACTCAAGATGGGAAAGGTGAGTCCCAATTTCTGAAGACACCATGTACTTTAGACACAGGGCACAAAGCACCCTGACCTGGACCTGAATGGAAAGCCTCTTCTTTGAGGACTAGTTTTCATGATACCAGAAGATACCATGCAAGCTTCCAAAGGAGAGGTGCAACCAGCAGTCCTCCCCAGGTACCATGCCTATGAACCACAACAATGATCAGCAAGGGTTGATAACACTGAAAGTGCAGTATTAACCAACAACTCCCGATTTGTGCTTAAGGCCTACTCAACAAGAGGAAAATCATGACTGACACTCAAACATAGCCAACTGCTCAGGCTAGAAGAGTCATGGATCTTGGGGGAGAACCCATTACTGCCACTTTATTAAACTAGCAGAATCCCTAACTACATTCTAAATATTTGTCCTTGTACTCACAGGTAAGTATAGTCCTCATCTCTCCTCAAAGAAACTTCTTTTTGTAATAGATACAGACCATTACAAAAATTCATGTCCAATCAAAATGCAGAGATGTGGAGCCCAGACCTAAGGGATTCACCTGCAATACAACCGCAGCATCTATTGCTCACAGCAGGAAGCTTGCTGTCTGTGTCTCCTAGGAATGTAGAAAGGTACATCTAGAGAGTTTCACCAACATGACTGCCTAAACATGAGCTGAACAAAAATAGCAACAATAGATATGCTACTGTGAATGTGTAGATGGGATAAAGTCCAGAAGGCCTCAGTCCTACACACACGCACACTACCACCACCACCACCACCACCACCACCACCACCAACAACAACAACAACAACAACAACAACAACAACAAAAACTACCGCCAAATAAAAAATTCTGAGATTGGGAGAAATAAGCTTTCCCAGAGAAAAGCACAGCAATTGGTCATCCTTAATAACAAACATATATGCAACATTGTGCGGACTGAGTAGGTTGTACTTATATATTTAGGAATGCATGGATGCATGTGTGTATGAATATTTGTAACAACAAATAATGAAAAAGTAAGTGTTGGATTTGAAAGAGGGCAAGGAAGGGAATATAAGAAGGTTTAGAGAGAAAAAAAGGAAAGGAAAATGATAGAATTATATTATAATCTTAAAAAAAATAGGAGAAATAGTTGTTAAGGCAGACACGGTGTTACGCAGTTGTAATTTCAGTACTGGGGAGGCAGAGGAGGATCCCTGGGGCACACTGGCCAATCAGCTTAGACACTTTGTTGGTTAAGTCCTAAGTCCCAGCAAGAAATCTTGTCTTAAAAATCCAAGGTGAACAGCCATCCTGAGAAACAACACCTGACATTGACCTCTGGCCTCAACATACACTTGCACATACATGCATGTGTACACACACTCAAACATAACAGAGAACACACACACACACACAGGAGTAGGGATAAAATCAAATAACAGGCTCTAGGTTTTGGAGGTAGGTGAATGTAGAGCTCAATCATAGTTACTCCAATTATACCTCAATTCATTTATTTTCTGTGTCTCCACTACCTTCATTTGCAACGATCACATCTTCTTTCTGAAGTTGTGGTGAAGATGAAAATGAAGGCCAGGATACACAGTGGCACAACTAAGCTGTTCCGAGTGGCACTCACTCCACTTTCACACACTCTGGAATAGGCAAACAACTGGCACCTTGTATAGGTGCATGAGAAAATGTCATTTGTACTTCATAAAAGAGTAGCTTAGAATATTCCTGAAGGAGAAGGAATTGGGATTCTCTGAACTTGCATAATATATTATTAAGAAACTCTTGAAAAGTCATAACTTTTGTTTTGTTTTTGTGCCTTGTTGATTATTTGCTCACTATTTTCCTTGCTCCTAAGATAAAGATCATAGCCACATTATTATTTGGAAAACTTTATTTACAGTAGTGGCAAATAGCTCCTGAGCCTCTCAGTCACTGGAGATATTTCAGAGTTGCATATTCAATCAGCCTCAAATTCTTTTAGGAAAAACTTGAGAATAAACAGTCAAGGCAGATCGCTTCCTGGCCTTTTGTGAGACCAAATGTAAACAGTCAAGGTGAATGTTCAACCAGAGAGATGCGTTGTCTTCCTGACAGAAGTCATTCCATCTGTAAAGGGAGACAATGAAGATACTGGACAGAATGCACAGCCCATGTGCTTCCTAGCATAAAGGGAGTTTCCAAGGGTGGCTACATCTCAAAACATATCCTTCTGGTAACGTCTCCTTCTTAGCTCAGCACTCTCATTGACAGCTCTCACTTTCTGATGCATACCAGTGAAGCACACTCTTTGTCCCCACTTGGTTGACGAACAGAAGCCAAGGGCCTCAATGGAACACCTGCTCACAGATAGCCTGGAGTCTCTCTCCTCAGGAAGGCCTAAGGTCTCTGTCAAACCTCAGGTGACATACTGCAAAGGAAATAGGAAAATGTTGCTACAGGGCACAAATGATACTCATTCCTAAATTAATGAGGTAATGGGTAATGGAGACAAGGGGTTCTATCTAGGGCAGACTTAGATTTGAATTCTTGCTGTTTAATGGTTGAGTAGCTTTGGGCAGATCATTTAAGTCTCTGAAACTTGATTCCTTATTTAATTTCTAGTGTGTAAATCCAATCTGTGATATTATAAAGTGTGTGTATGTGTGTGTGGGGGTTTGTGTTGCCATTGTAGTGCTCTTTTTAATAAGGCCTAAATTTATCATTGTTTACGCCCATTTCATTTAATATCTTTAGTATATGTAAGTGTGTGTGTCTCACAGATGGAATGGAAGTATAGCATGATAGACAGTAGGTAGAAGGAAGGGGGACTGCAAGAATAGTAAGTCTAGGAAACCCTCACAGACCCCAGGATTGAGGACAGGATTAGGGGTTGGCATTCTGATACAGGGGATGCTCATAATGGAGGGTTCAAGAAACAATATTGTGTGCTTGCTTCAGCAGCACATACACTAAAGTTGGAATGATACAGAGAACATTAGCATGGTCCCTGCATAAGGATGACATGCAAATTCGTGAAGTGTTCCAAAAAAAAAAAGAAACAATATTGTACAAAGACAATGTGAAGCATGTTTATGAATGGCTAAGTGTGAAGCGAAGAGATATGGAAAGTCTACTGTGGCTTTTGTTTTCTTTTTAGGATATTTCTCTCTCTCTCTCTCTCTCTCTCTCTCTCTCTCTCTCTCTCTCTCTCTCTCTCTCTGTGT
>CABHPR010086881.1:4910-39063 GCA_902168415.1 Peromyscus melanophrys
TCTCTCTCTCTCTCTCTCTCTCTCTCTCTCCTTCCCTCCCTCCTTCCCTCCCCCCTCTCCTTTCCTCTTTCCTTCCCTCCTCCCTCCTTTCCTTCTCTCTCTCTCTCTCTCTCTCTCTCTCTCTCTCTCTCTCTCTCTCTCTCCTCTCTCTCTCTCTGCCTGAGGATCAGGATATAAAGCCCTCAGCTACTGTTGGAGTACCATGCTTGGTTGTTTCCTACCATGCGTGATGATCGTAAACTAACCCTCTAGAACTGCAAGCAAGCCCCAGATTAAATAAGTTGCTTTGATCATAGTGTCTTTTCACAACAATCGAACAATAACTAAGATACCATCTGTAATTGCAGTTCCAGGGTATCCAGATACACACACACATGCAGGCAAAATACTCATGCATATAAAATAAATAAATAAATATAAAGCATGCAGTATGGAAACCAATGGTAACAGTAAAAATCATTGTCAAATTCCAACATCTGTAACATTAAGGGCAGCAAGTAACTCAATTATGTCTCTAGTATAATGGTCAGAAGGCAGAGCTACACAAAACAACCAATGTGACAATGATTTGTTAAAAAAAATACATGTGATGGAAAGATGTAAAATGTGACAGCAAAAATGTCTATGTGAGAGGAGGGGCAGTGAAAATGTAAGGTTTGTATATGGAAAAGAAAAAAAAAATCTTCCGTCATCATTTACTTAAAGTCTGTTCCACTTAAGACGTCTTATGTTGACCACAGTGCAACCAGAAAACTAACAAACAAATCAAAAACCCGATAATAGATTTTTTAAAACCTATGATACACATAGGTTTAAAAGGTAACAAAGTACACCACTATAGAGAGACAACAAAATACAAAACAAGATGAGAACAAATAGCTGGGCTTGGTGGTGCCGACACCTTTAATCCCAGCAGTTGGAGGCAGAATCAGGCAGTTTGCTGTGAGTTTCAGGCCAGTGTGTTTTAGTTACAGGTCGGATACATAGCAGGGGGAGGAAAGGGAGGAGGAGGCAGTGGGAAGAGGAGGGAGGAAAAGTGGAGGAGGAAGTGGGAAAGAGAGTGAGAAGGAGGAAGAGGAAGAAGAGGAGGAGCAGCAGGAGGAGGATATGAATCACAAAGCAATCAGAATCAACTACAAAACGGCACTAATTACTCATTTTCAGCTGAAAACAGTCTTAAATATAGGAAGTCCAGCAAGATGGATGAGGCACTGAAGGATTTTTTTTTTAAATGGAGAATGAAGCATTCCTGCTCAGGTAGAGTGTTGGGGGAAGCATGCTGGGATGGAGTGAGAATAGAATAAAGAACTTTTGGAACACAGACACTGCAGCTTTTCTTGTTGAGAAGGAACGGGCTGTTTTGCATTGGCTGCCTAATTAGTCCAAGACTGGAACAAGTTTTGGTAAAGAAAACCCTCTCAAAATGGGGGAAAATAGAGTGGGAGGCTCCCAACAGTCCATAGTGGCACCGTGGGGCCCTAAAGTTCTTGCTGTTGGAGGATCTCAAAACCCCCACGGGCTGTGAGTACAGCTGGGAAGATGTCAGGGAGTATGTGTCCTTACACTGGTGCAGATGGGGAAACCCAGTTCAGGTAGTGCCTGCTCCTACCCAGGCCTCTGCTGCTGCTGCACAGCACCATTTTGTGGGCAGGGGCAGCACACTCCTATGCTGGGATAATGTAGCAATAGTAATGCTTAAGAGATTTTAAATCTTTTTAAATGTCATGTACTTTATTTTTGATATTGCAAGAAGACATTTGAGAGATCTTGAACCTTTTCTTGAGAACAATTTTTAGGAAATGATTCAGGATATAAATACAAGTTATACATACTTTTTAACACAAATCTGTGAACTCAAGGGTATGAGTCTACTTCTGCTGTTTTGCAGATATTCATTGTCTGCTCTTCTACGATATGGATTTCAGTACTGATTGATAATACTAATTTATCTAAAACTTTTATTTCCTTTTATAAAATAAAAATTCATATAAGCCTCAGAGGATCAAAAGAAGCCATTGGATCCACTGCACAGAGGTCAAACGACCTCCAGATAAGAGTTTCCTCACATGTCTATTCCTGAGGATGGTATTTCTCTCCCTCTTGGTCTCCCTTTCCCAATTACTAAGACCATGGGCCAAAGGTTCCAAATAAATTCATAAAATTTTAACTCTCATCTCTAGTCTATATTTCAGCAGGCTAGCAGAAACAATGAAGCAGCAGTTGTGGACCACAACCTACAGTGCTTTCCCTGCTACGGAAAACAGCAGAGACTCTTGTCTATGTGATGTGGACCAGACTAGCCAAACATAATTATTTCCTTTCTCTATGGCTAAGTCAGATGACCACATGCCTGGGTCACATGCCAGAGTCCTAACCACCTGTGCCCTGTTTCAGCTTGATACAGTTGTGGAGAATATGTCATCTGATGTTCCCTGTTCCCAGGACAGGCTGGAGGGCTAGGTTAAGGATTGAACCCCTGGCATAGTGTCTATAAAGAGGGTCTTTTTCCTTTTCTCAGAGGATCCTTTTCTCAGAGTTGGGCCGTACCCTGACTCACAAGCCCATTTTCTCCTGTTCCCATTTGTCCTTGGGAACTTTCCCCTGTCACTCTTCTTTGTCTTCTCAGGAGATAGCTTAAGAAATAATTATTTCTATATAAGTCATTCAGGATTGTAGTCTGGCTGTACTCAGGGATCAGAACTCTAGCTACAGGGCATTAAAAATGGTGGTGGATTCAGATACCATTGCCAATGGCTTAGAGAATGGCTCTCTTTGTTCAGGATCTATTCAGGCTTAAGAATGTAGGCCTCCCTGTCCTTGCTGACTTCATCGGGCTGTGACCAACTGGGAAACTTATATATTCAGATTTAATTAATACATGCTCTCAAAGCTAATTTAATTTATACATTTAACAGATTTTGTTCCCCTAGTCCTCAAACACCTGTAGAGATCTGAGAATACAGCATTTAATATAAAAGGTTTTGATGATAGAGAGACATGTCAGCTCCTGGCAGCATCCTGTATCTCCTCCAAGAAGATGGATGGCTGCAGAAGAAATTCCACCTGGAAGCTCATGGCAAGGCTGGTCATGCAGCGAAAAGCTGAGATCCTGTCCAAATAGTAAATAAGAGGAGTAACATGGGTCAGTTGTCCTCTCTGCCAAGACAGGTAGGATGACCTCCCCAAAATTCTACTTCACAGAAAAAATCTGTCAGATCTTCTGGGCCTATCAGCTGAACAAGTGCTGCCTTTGGGGCTTCTGTCCCCCAGTGACTATGGAGAGACTTGGGACTGCTGCCTAGGTAGCTGGAAAGCTGTCTCACTTCTTCTTAAATTTATCCTTCTCAGATCCGATGATGTTCGATGACTAGGGTATCAGTTTAACAGCCCCAGTCCCAAGGATATGTATATCAGACAGGTATGCCTCATTCACAGACTTCATGGTACAGGACAGACTGGTTTCAAATATAACTCCAGAGGTTCAAAGTTTTGATATTGATAAATGAAGCTTTGATAAACTGATAGAACATTGACTACAAAGAGTTCTTAAGAGTCCTTAAATGGATTTTTAACACTTTTGCTATGATTAAAAAAAACTATTCCAGCTGTCTTACAGATACCTACAGCATCATGGGAAAAGCTCTGCTACTGTATCAAGAAATTTGGTCTGATGAAAACTAGCAATCTCCAGAGTCCATTTTTGACCTCACCCATTTTTAAGCATATTTTGCAATTTCCCCATCCTGCCTGGGCCAAGGGGCTCCCCAGATATGCCAGCCCCTGCAACAGCTGGCACCAGCTCCAAAGACACCAAACGGGAGGGATGCACCCCCCACTTCCAGAGAGATAACAGATGTGATGGCTCCTGAACTCCTAAAGAACACATCATCCCTCAATTCACTGCTGGTACCACCTCTCCAGGCTCAGGCGGGCACTTGCCCAGCAACTGGAAACTGGTTTTCCAAGATGTCCCAATAAAGGAGCATATTCATTCGCTCTCATGTCTCACTCATTCACCCTTGCCGCTTCTGTACAACCAAGGGCACTTCTCTGTTCCATTCTTTCTGGCAGTTATCACTCTTCCCATGGCTAGCCCAGCTCATAAGGCCAATGTTAACAATCTATTTTCTCTCCTAGCAACCTCAAGGAACAGACTCCTGAGATCTCCATGCCTGTGGAGATGACAGCCAACTATGCTTCTTCACTCACACCTCCCAGCTTCCCCCTCCCCACTCTGCCCCTTGTCAGCTTGAAGCAGTCTCAGGAATTAATCGCCCTTGTTACTCCACTTGCTATCCATAACTCACCTTTTTATAATAATAAAAATGGAGGAATGTTAATACGCTGGCCCGCCCCTTAGAAACCAATGATAGTATTCTGATCTGCCCCTTGGTGCTGCCCTGTGTCCTGATGTAAAAGCGTTGTAGTGATATGTTATTTGTGCTGAAATGTGGTGGTATTTTATTTGTGCTTTAATAAATAAAGCTTGCCTGGAGATCAGAAGAATAGAAACAGCCATTATAAGTAAACAAAGAAGTCAGGCAATGGTAGCACACGCCTTTAATCCTATCACTTGGCAGGCAGGAATCTGTCCGGATCTCTGTGAGTTCAAGGCCACACTGGAAACAGAGTCAGGTGTGGTGGCACACTCCTTAAATTCCAACACTAGTTAACCATGGAGGTCTGTACAGACTGACAGGAATTGACAGAGCTGGGCAGGAAGAGGAAGTGATCTAGCTGGACAGAGACAGCAAATCAGATGGCAGAACAGTAAGACATATAAGCGTGGGTAGACAGGAAGTAGCTCTCATCTGTAAGCTGCAGAGTTGGTGAGGTAAGATTAGCTGACAGCTTTCCCTATTTCCCTGATTTCTTTATACCCATAAAATCTGTAGAAACAGACAGACTGTGACCACACCACTGCACACACTACATCCAAAGCCATAAACTACAGTAGACAATCTATATAAAGTCTTCACTAAAGCATTTAAGTTGGACAAGGGCCAACATAACCTACCAAAATAACAGCCTAAAGAAGAAAGTCCTTTGCTATGAAAGTCATCTTCTAAAACAGATAGAGACAAGAGATCTTCCAGAAATGCAAATATCTGCACAGGGACAGAGGAAGTATTAAAAAGAAACAAACAAACAAAAAACAAGACAACACAATGCCTTGCAGGAGATCACAAACAAATTGAAATTAATGAAATACTTGAAATTCAAAAGAATTAATCTAAGTGAATTCAATGAGATACAAGAGAATGGAGAAAAAATTCAATGAAATCAGGAAAGTAATTTGTTATGTCAATAAGAAAGTCAGAAAAAAGATAGAGATAATTAAGAAGAACCAGCGACAATATATTTCTTCCTATTAGCACATGGAACATTCTCTGGAATAGAACTTGTTTTATAGCAAAAAACTAGTCTCCACAATTTTTAAAAAAGTTAAATCAAACTATGTATCTTTTTTTCACAATAGAAAAAAATAGAAATTGACAATGAAGGAATTCTAGAAATTATACAAATACATGGAAGTCAACCAGATAGTTTTGAATAAATAATTGGTCATTAAAAATATAAAAGGAAAGTTAAAAAATTCTTAAAAGAAATTAAAATGTCCATAGAATACACCAAAACTGATGTAACATAGCAAAAGAAGTAACTTAATATTATGTAGTAATGCACAGTCAGTTCATCAGGTGGATTTGATGCACTTAAATATATGACAGGAACATATGGAGACCTGAAAGTAGCTAGAGTACTATGCAAGACCATTAGATTTCATAATGTCACTTAAAACTTTGGATAAAGTCCAGATACAAAACAAATGAGAAAATATTAGATTTAAGCTACTTAAAATGGAACAGACCTGACAGACATATAGAACAATATACCCTCTATCAACAAAATACATGTTCATCTGAAGAATACATGAAACATCATATGATAGGTCACAAAACAAGTCTTAACAAACTTAAAATATCAAAGTCATATTAGGTATATTTTCCAACCATTATCATATAAAAAGTGAGATACAGTATCCAAAAAAGTCTTGAGCAAAAATAAAGATGAAAGTATAACACTACAAGGATTCAAAATAATTTATAAAGCCATAGTAATCAAAGCATAACCCAAGCACAGAGACATGCATCTGTCCCCATAGCTACTAGGAAGCTAAAGTAGGAAGTTTGTTTGAACCCCAAAGTTTGCGACTAGTTAGGCCCAATTTCAAAAACAATCAAACCACAACACACACACACACACACACACACACACACACACACACACACACACAAAATTTATCTTTATCTTGTTTTTTTTTTTAAACATGGACTTCAAATAGATTACAGACTTAAATGAAGTACTTGAGACTACTAAAACATACTTTTAAAAGGGCAAAAGACAGAAAGGTCTATGACATTGTTATATGAAGAGGTTGCTTGATCATAACTCCTAAAGCATATTGAAGAAGAAAATAAAAATAAGCAAATAGCATTTTACCACATTAACCATCTCTGCATAACGGAAAAAAAACGGAGTCAAAAGACAACCTATTTGTCTTAATTACCTTTCTATTGCTGGGATGAAGCACCATGACTAAAGCAATTTAAAAAGGAAAGCATTTACTTGAGCTTACATTTTCAGAGGGTTAGAGTCCATGATGATGGAGCAAATGCATAGTGGCAGGAACAGCTGAGAGCTCACATCTTGGTCCCTAAGTGCAGAGAGAGACATACTGGGAATGGCACAAGTTTTTTGAAACTTCAAAGCCTGATCCCTGTGACACACCTCCTCCCACAAGGCCACACCTCCCAATCATTCCATAACAGTTCCACCAAATGGCAACCAAGTATTCAAATATATGAGCCAATGGGGGCCATTCTCATTCAAACCACCATACTATGGGTTAGAGAAAAAAATTGCAAATTCTACATAGAACAAGAATAGAAGAAACTCTAACCAGCAACAAGAAAATAAATAACTTCATTTTAAAATGGACTACAGGCTGGCCAGATGGTGGCAGCATACGCTTTTAATACCAGCAATCGGGAGGCAGAGGCAGGCAGATATCTGAGTTCGAGGCCAGCCTGGTCTACATAGTGAGTTCCAGGACAGTCAGAGCTACACCAAAGACTCTGTCTCAAAAAACAAAACAAAATGGGCTACAGGCTTGAACAAATGTTTCTCCAAAGAGTAAATAAAGTGGGCAACAGATATATAAAACAGTTCAACATCCTATCATAAAATAGAAATTAAAACCACAATGTAACATCACTTCATACCTCTTAGATTATACATCAAAAAGATGAAAGATAAATGTTAATAATGACATGTAAAAAGATGAAACCTTTATATACTATAGTGGCATTATAAATTAGTGCAGTCATTTTGGAAAACATAGAAAGTCCTCAAAAAACTAAGAATCACCATGTTATGGTCTAGCATTCTCACTACTGCCTGTATATGCAAAGGAACTAAAATCAGTATGCTGAAAGATGTCTGTATTTACATGCTTCTTGTAGCATGATTCATGATAGCTGAAACATAGAAATAACCAAGTGTCCATCAATGGATAAACAGATGCTAAAATACAGGATATAGACACATAGTGGAATAATGTTCAGCCTGAGAAAAAGAAACTCCATCATTTATGCCAATATAAGTTGAATGAACCTGAAGTTTATTATGTTAAAGAAGCCAAGCACAAAGAAGTAAATAACATTTTCTCATATATGGAAGCTAAAATTGGCCAAACTTGAAGAGGAGAGTAATGGTTACCAGAAAGAGTTGGGGAGGAAGAGAGAACAAGACATTAACCAAGGGTATAAAGGATACGTTTGGGGCAAGGCAATTGGAAGGATAGCTTAGCAGTTGAGAGCACTCTTGCAGAGGAACCAGGTTCTATTTCCAGCACCCACATGGTGGTTCACAAACATCCATAATTCCATTTCCAGGGGATACCCTCTTTCTGACCTCCACAGGTACCAAGCACACACATGGTGCACATATATGAAGGCAACACTTACATATAAGATAAAATGAATACAACTAAAGTCTAAAAATGAATACGCTCTGGTGTTGTATTGCCCTGGAAGAGGTCTAAAGTTAACAATGGACTGTAAATTTCAAAATATCTATAAAAGATGATACTAAATGTTTTTGTCACATAAAAATTTTAACACTTGAGATTATGGGTATGCTAAATTCCCTGAATTGGTCATTCCACAATGTATACATATAAGGAAATATCAAACTGTAGCTTACAAATATAGGAGATTGCTATTTATCAATTAAAATTAAGATTAAATAAAAAAGACAATATATCTGCAAAGGGAAAATTATTCTGCAACCAAAGAAAGAAAACTACCAATACATGCTACAATTAGGATAAAGTCACAGTACATGCTAAGTGAAAGGCAATATACCTTAAATGTTACATAGTGCATATTTATTCCTATTGAATACCCATAAATGTAAAATTGTGCATAGAATATTATTTTTCTAGGATTGGAAATATTCATTAAAATACTGCAAGGACACAGATATTTCATATATTCTAAAAATGGGTTGTAGCAATTAGTTGCACAACATTCTAAATTTAATAAAGATCATTGAATGGTCTACTTTGAATGGATACATTTATGGTACAAAAACTATACTTCCCTACAACTTTTTAAAGAAGATAACACTTAGCTGGGTGTGGTGGTATACGCCTTTAATCCCAGCACTCTGAAAGGCAGAGGCAGGTGAATCTCTGTAAATTCAAGGCCAATTTGGTCTACAAAATGAGTGCAAGGACAGCCAGGACTACATAGATAAACCCTGTCTCAAAAAAAAAAAAAAAAAAAAAAAGATAACATTGTATCTGGTTTGCCAGCTCTTCCTTCTCTGTGTTTGAATGACCAGCTACATACCATGTAGGGGCTATTTTTATTTCTGAGAAATAAAATATACCTTTATATATTGAATTAAAATTCTTCAGACAAGACTTTCTAGTCTTTCTATTTAAGAAGCAAAATTATCATTAAATGTATTTGTTACTTTATAACTTCATAGCTCTTTAAATTTAAGATATAAAAGTTTAGCAACTTATGATGCCATACAACCCTGAATTGTATGACAGAATTATTAGTACATATTTTCACAGTATCTAAATTAGTGATGATTTATCTTGGTTCTTAGGAAATATGTGTCCTATATGTTCATAAACCTTAGTCTAATCAATAATGCTTATATGTTTGCTTTGTATGAACTTCTAAAAACACCTATAATTTTGCTTTCATACTCCATGATTATTATTTCTTTGAAATAAACAGACCAAATAATTGTCCTTTTGATTTAAAGTTCAAAATTATCATTTCTGATGAACTAGATAATCGTTTTAATGTAGATTTTAATTTGGAGTCATTTTTTATTTCTGCCAGCAGGTGGAACCCTTTAGATTTAGTTTGTCTCCGAGCACTAGATTGAACCAACCCTTTGTGATCCATTTTCATTTTTAAAAATAGTTTCATTTAATGTTTGTTTCTGGAACAGCATGAGTATGCAAGAATAGTCAATATATATTCCTTACAAAAATTTTTCATTAATGGAACTCACATTAATATATTTAATTGAAGTTACAATTTCACAGACACTTGGTCAAATTACCGTTTTCATAGGGTAAATTCTCAAGATATTCTTTGTTTCTTCAGTGGTAAAGAAATACATAACCTAAGGTGTCTCCATTCTATAGAATAAGGGCTTTCTAACGCTTTCTATATCCAGATTTGTGGGACTTGCACTGTCTATCAAAACTATCCTTCACTATAGTGGTGCAAAGACACCCACAGATAATATGTAGGCAGGTTTGTGCTTTGGATCATGGTTTTTAACTTACCCCTGCTCTTGGCCAGCACCTCCTAAACTTGAATGTGAATGTGAATCAATAGGATTTGTTAAAATTTAGATTGTGAGGTCAGTTCTTCAGAGCATATGATTAGGCACATCTCTGGAAGGACTTAAGGATATGTATTACCAATAAGCTTCTAGGCTTCCAGGTGTTGCTGATGTAGTTGGTTCCAGGTACAGACTTTACTCTGTGAACCATACTTTAGGCCGTATCATCATTTCTGCTGCTTTATTATTTGTTTTTTTAAATGTTTATTTGTTTGTTTATTTTGTGTGTATAGTGTGTGTGTGTGTGTGTGTGTGTGTGTGTGTGTGTGTGTGTGTGTGTGTGTGTGTGTGTTGCATGAGTGCTGGTACCCAGAAGAGGACATTGGATCCTCTGGAACTGAAGTTACAGGTAGTTTTGAACTGCCTGATGTGGTACTGAGAACTGAACCCAGGACCTCTGGAGGAGCAGCAAACTCTCAAAACCATTGAACCATCTCTCCAACCCCCTGTTGCTTTATTTCTACAACATTTTTTTTATAAACAGGTAAAACAGATATCAAAACATGAACTTGTAATAATTCCTAAAGAGACAATTTGTAAGGAAAGAGATTGGGTCAATGGGAAGTAAGACTTTATATTGTGACTTGCATAGTTCAATTATCACCATTTGTTAGAGGAGTGTACTATTTTTTACTAAAGATGATGCTATAGAAAATACCTCTTGCAGAGGCTCACAGGCTGAAAATGTGTTGACATTAGTATGAGAAGGTGAGAAAAGAATCACCCACCACTGCTTTCATCCTGACATAATCTCTATATTTTAATGCATGTTTTTACATAGCTGAAATCATATTGCACATTTAACTTTGAAATACAGTTTCTTAAGCATAGTGATCAGAATTGCAACCCTTGTGATTAAATACTATTTGTAAACATCATTTTTATTAGATATGTAATTTCCATTACATATAAGTATATTTTAGCAACTGTTCCTACCCCATCCATAATTCTTGGATATTTCTGTCTCAGTGTTTATTAGAAATAATCTTTCAATGAATATCTTGGTGCATAAATTTGTCTTCATTTCAGATTTCTTTCAAAATGCACAGAAATAGAAATACTGATATTTTTAAGGTTCATGATGCATATTTGAGATATCTTGATTATAATCTTAGCTCCAGTGCATCAGAGGGACAGCTATACTACACTATCCAGCACTGGCCATTTTCACTACTTTTCTTTGTTACACACACACACACACACACACACACACACACACACACACACACACGTAGCTTAATTTTCTCAATTATTTGGGAAGAAATCCCTTCTTCCTTTTTGTGTCCTAAGCCAATACCCTATTCCACTGTTTGTCCATTCATGCTGCTATAGTGAAATGTTGTAAACTGAATGGCTTAAAGACAACAGAAATTCCTTACAGTTGTAGAAACCAGAAGCTCAAAATCAAGGCACTGCCATGTTGTGGATCTAGGGAGGACCTGTTTTCTTGTTTTCAGATGATGGCCTTTCCTTGTGTTCTCATAAGGTAACACAACAACAACAAAAAGTGTAGGACATAGGACATCTCCTTGGGTCCTGTTTTATAAAGGCCCAAATCCTGTTCACGAGGCCTGTGATGATTGGTTTTAATGTCAACTTGCTACAATTTATAATCACATAAGTAGAGAACCTCAATTGAGGGACTGTGCTGATTGCCTTACCTGATGTGGGAAGGTCCACTTCAAATGTGTGTGGCACCTTCTGGTAGCAGCCCAGATAAAAGGGCAAGGCAGAAGGAAGATGATTCACCTTTTGTTCCCTTGGCCTTTCTCCTTGCCTTTGAGTTGATTTCCCCTGTTGCTGTGGCCAATTTCCCCAATTGATATCAGAACCAGCATTTCCAGGCTTTGGGAACTATGGATCTGCATCTCTCTAGAAACCCTCCAGGTTCCCAATGCCAGTTTTGGACTGCTGAGAAACACAGCCTCATGGACTGGGTGACTCCAGGGTTCTTGGCCTCTCCAGTGTAAGATAGCCATTGTGGAATTACTACGACTACCAAGGCACCCAGCCTTAAGAACCAAGCAACTACTCAGCCCCTCAGGTATGAGACCACTGTTGATATTATTTCAGCATTAGATGATTATAAATATATATATATGGTATGTATTATATATGATATAATATATATTATGTGCACAATTCCTTCATTCTATCAGTTCTGTTCCTCTAGAACCCTTACTAATTCAATGCCCTGGAGACTTATTTAAAAGCTCACCCATAGCGACACCATCACATAAAGAATTCGGTTTCAATATATGAATATTGGTAGGACGCAAAAACTCAGATCACAATACCTATTCACTCTTTCTGACTCCCTCCAATCCCTACACACACGCACATGCACGCACATACACACACACACACACACACACACACACACACACACACACACACACAAATGCACTTTCAAGACACTTGGTTGCAGTGGCAAGCATGGCATTCCTTGAGGTGGCTGGTGATTTGGTGCTTGTGCACACATCTACAAAGGTAAAGAGCAGAAGCCCTTCCCAGGGTAAAGGGCATCTGAGAATGGTTCAGAACAGAGCTCTCCAGCAGCTTCTCGCCCTGCACACAGTATAGCTTGAGTCAAGCCATGTGTGCTGGGCTGAGACCAAACAGTACGGAAGAAAGGATGATTTCACTTCTGGAAGAAACCGCACATGTGTGGCTGTCACCCTAACAGTTCTTGCCTCAGGAAAATTTCCCAGAAGACCACAGAGAAGAGAGAAGCAACATGAATCTCTGTTCCACTTGACTTTGGACACAGTTTTTGATGACTGGTTCCTCTATACCTGTCTTGGTTTGGGCTGGAGTTTATTTATGGATGAGTCTGTAGCTCTCTCCTTGCAGAATGTTTCCTCCAGAGGCCTATGCAAGATTATCTCACAGAGTCACAAGTTCAATAAGGAACTGGAAACCCATCTGTCTTCATTAAAATTTATTATAGAGGAATGATAGGAAAGAAACATTATTGACTATACTAAAATAAAAATTGGTGACCATAATCAAAAATTGTAGAACTATCCTCTGCTTTGTACTTCCCCTCAAATTGTTTTTAGTCAAAAGTCTGAGGAAAACTCATTATTGCAAAAGAAAAACAGCTCTGACCCTAGAAAAATTCAACCTACAGTGTCCCATCCAATGTGTTTTATCTTGCCTTCCATTATTCCCCAGTAGAAGCTAACATTATAATCAAGCCTGTCTTCTCATTGTCCTTGAATCAATAGCCATGTCCATGTCTCATTGCATCAGGCTGTATTTCTTGGATCCTGTGATTTCTGCCCCTGGAGTCACTCTTACTTAACACCTCCTCATAAAGATCTGCTCCCTTAAGACCCAATATAAGCTTTAGACACTAAAGGAAATTATCTTTCTCAGAATTCTTGGGGTCTTCTACCAAGAATAAGGCTTTATTGCAAGTTATCAGGCATTAGCTAATTGCTGAAGATACTTGTATAGCCCTGGGTGAGAACAGGAATGCAAAGGAAGCATTAAGTTGCTATGGTCACATAGTCTAAAGAGAGATTGACTTGAAGCCCTTTCAAAACCCTTCCTCAACATGGTAAAGAATGATAGGGTTGTTCTAACATACACAAGAGAACTAAGATAGTGAATATTAAACGACATTCAGCAATTTTCTTAAGGAGGTGTAATGCTGAAGTACCACAGCCAACCCAAGCCCCTAAGAGAGGCACTGTAGTAAATTTATGGCATGACTCAAATCTCTTTCATCATCAGGAAAAACAAGAACCCAAGAGTATTCCTCTTGACAGACTGCTAAATATCATAAAACTCTGATGATGCCCGGGCTGGCACGTGCAACCTCTGACATGTTCTCCCTTCACCCAGCTACTAGATTTTTGACAATTCAGAAGCATTGCATATGGACTTTGAACTGGACATTGGAAGAACAAGAAAATGATCTCACAATGATTTGACTGAGTTTCTGCACCTCAGCAGAATAGTCTTACTCCAAACTAAATTCAATAAAAAACAAAAACAAAAACAAAAACTGGCAGTTCTATTTCTTGTAAACTGACTGTATAGACTGAGACTACCAAATTTTTGTCAATTTTTGATTACTCTAGTCCCAGGTATGACAGCCTTCAGCTTCCTTAAGAAGATATTCAGAACTGATGAGCAAAGTTTATGCAAATGTATCTACAGAGTGTGAATGTTTTGAACAGCTGGTGGAAACACGTTTGCATCACATGTTTAAGTTGGTAGTCAAAGGAAGGCAAAATAGTTGATCTACTATGGCTATAGCGTTGCTAACTTGACCAAATTTTGTAAGGAGAATAACAGCAGCAGACACAAGTTTCTGTATTTATATTTCTTCTGGAACTTCATGAAGAAAAACATGAAACTGTTCAGAGTTATTTTAACATTAAACACATTCATCCTCAGAACTGAAAAATGCTAATGCTTTCCTATGCCCATATGCTGAATAAAATTCAAAGTAAATAGAGCTAGCGTATTTTTGGAATTGCTACTATAGTCATCAAAGCAATTAAAAGCTCATCCCAAGGTGGTTATTATAGAAGCATTTATTGTTATTTATATATCTAAAGAAGAGATGCTTCTGTAGTGGTATTATAGTACACACATGAACAACATAAAAATCAAAACAATATCTATTTCAAAATTTTCTGGATTAGTTTTTAGGCCTAAAATATTCTGATAAAATATCTTAAGGAGGAAATCTTTTCTGTACTATGACATATTTAATACTTTAAAATTATGCTTACAGACATAAAAGAATCATTGGATTAAAATAATAATATTTGATTGTTTGACTTATACCTATGAGCCTTAATTTATTTGACTAGCTTGCCATGACCTTCTCATAAATTAAAAGGCTTTAAAGAATTAATGGCACAATTCATCCTGTTTTATTACGTAGTTTACCTTTTCTGATATATTTACCAATATAGGAAGAAACACATTTAAATTCTGCTATAGCATTCTTATCTCTATTGTGCTGAATATTATCCTAAAACATAAGAATTTTCTGGAATCACTTCATAGTTATATAATTATTCTCATATGGGATTTTTTTGTGTTTAATCACGGATTAAACATACATCAGATTTAGAAAACATCTTATAGTGTCCCTTATATTTCTATGTGTTTTAGGTTTGAGCCATGCTATGTGCCTGGGAAATTTTCATTATAATCTTGAGAAGGTTTCCAGGCAGCCTTCCTAATTTCCTTGAAACATGTAGACAATATAACATGCAGAAATATGTTAGCTAAATATAAATCAGGCTAAAACTACTAAATAACTTATAATAGCCACATTGAAGAAGTTGCTGCCATGCTTATGAATGCCTGAAATATATTACTGGTAGTGGCCATTCCTCCAGTATGCTGTGAGAAAATACATGCTGTGGGTATGGAAGGAGCCTGTATGCAGTCTACACCTTCTCCAGCACACTGTAATAGTTATGTTGACATGTCTGGTCAACCCTATAAAGCCACGATTCTTCCCTAGATGGACTCTTGATCTCAGATCTTGGGTTTTGACCTAGTTCACTCAACCGTCCACATATCCTTCCTTATTGTGGTCAAGTATCTATGCCACCCTGCATTTTCCGCGATGTCTTTGAGTATCACTCGACACTATAGAAAGGAACAAGGACGATCTCAGCGACCAATAGATTTTTCTCTTCCAACAAGTGCCTGAAATTTTTTCTCTTTTCTAAATATCATATTGAACTTAGCAACAATACATGGAGCCTAGATCACCAAGGATTGACATTGTCGTGCGTGAACCTAAACAGGGAGAGACATTTCGTCTCGGAGGTTTTGACTGGATTGGTGTTTTAGGTTGAGTGCAGTTTGTTTGGGGCTTTAAGGGAACCATGTCTTTGTTGTAGTGAAGCTGACACTGAGTGCCTGGCATGTCCACAACCTCATCTTAATAAAATTGAAAGCATCTATAGTCTCATTTTGAAGACAGTCTCCTGCTTCTATTAGCTTTTTCTATCAGACAAAAAATAAAAACAAAACAAAAAACAACAACAAAACAAGCCTTTATTTCTTAGTGGTATTGTATTGGTTTAGCTCATGTATCAATAGGTGCATAGGATGAGCCCATGGAGGTGACTCAGCTGGGACACTTACGCCTTTAAAGTATCTCTCGTTATTTTCCTGGGTCCTATAAACTGGTCCCAGCCATGGTGGAGTACATAAAAGAAGGAACACAAGTCCCTTTAACCTTAACTGAGTCTCCACAGGGACATGTTGACAGGTCTACTCATTCATTTAACTAAACAAGTTTACATGGTCAGGCTCAAAATAGGAGGAAAAAAAATTTCTGCATCTTAAAACAGGAGGAAAGTGAAGTCCCATGGCAAATGGCATTGATTCAGGAGGGGTAGCATGATTTTCTGTACCACCATGAGCTTTTCTTTGCCTATCAATCATTTTGCTGTGTACCATAAGCTAACTACTTTTGTAATGCAGACTGGGTTAAGAATCAATGTCTGATTGCTGAGCAGTAATCTGTTGCAGCTATCAATTTATGACGTAATAGAAAGTAAGAATTCTGTATAAAAGGTAACTTTGAGTTGGATGATTACTAGCTGATACCATCTGATATTTTTTAGCAAGTGGGGAATTCTGCAGCATACACAGAACTGAACCATCAAAGCAGGCAGAAGCTGAGGGACACAGAATGTAAAAGCAATGGGCAGAGAGCATCAGGCACAGAGAATACTGGTCCCAAAGATGTCTAATCACCAGAGCCCCTGGACATCACTTCTTGTGATAAAAGGACTTTGCAAATGTGATGAAATGAAGAATTTTGAAATGAAGAGATTGTCTTGGATTATCTACGAAGGTATAATGTTATAGTGGTCTTTTATGAGAAGAACCCCAAAGTCAGTTAAAAAGGATGCCACAGATACTGTAAGAGAATAAATTTGTGCTGTTTCGTTCCCACTGATAATTTGTTATAGCTGTAATCAAGAAACTAATGCAGAACCATGAGCACCCAAAGCTGTCTGTCAGAAGGAAGGAAGTACAGAGGAAGAGAACCCATTAACTGGCACCAGTAGTCACAACAGAAATGGCAGTAGGTGAGGAGGGGAGTAGTTGAGTCTCCGTGGTGAATTGATACAAGAAGCAATGGCTTTTGCTCTAAGTACTCTACAGTCTAAAGGGTCTTCCATTTCTCAAAGGGCCTTTAGCTTCTGCTACAAGTATTATATTAGTTTTTCTCTAACTGATCTATGTTCTATATGCATATATGAATACCAATCAACTGAAGTAAACTGAGTGAGATGGTGTTTGTTATTAACTCAGAAGAGGCTGGCCCGCAGTAAGGTGACTAGATCAGATGAGGATTTCACAACAGTGATATCATTAACTGCTTGCAATTTAATTCTTCATTCTAGGGTCTTTCCTAAGCAGTGTAGGATTTTTAGCACCACTCTTGGCTTTCATCTAGTAAAAACCTCCTTATTTGCAACCCTTGTTATGAAAATCAAAACTATCTCCAGATATTGCCCAATGCATCCTGCTGTCAAACTCACTCCTGGTCAAGAATCACTGAATCTTATTGTATTAGTTAGATTTCTGTTATTATAACAAAAAACTGAGATAATTAACTTACAACAAAAGAGAGTTAGTTGGGCTTACAGTGTCAGAGTGCAGTCTGTAATTAACCAGTCCCATTGCTTTTGTGCACATGGGAAAGCAGCCTGTTACAACAGGGAGTACATGGCAGAGCAAAGCCAATCACTTGGTGACAGAGAATGAAGACAGGGATGAAGAAGGGGTCGCAATTCTCCTATCTCTTTTAAGAGCTTACCCACAGTGACATAAAGGCCTCCCACATGGCCCTGTTTTTAATGGTTCATAGCACCTACTAGGAATTAAGCCTTTACCACATGGACTTTTATGGGACTTTCCAGATTCCAAATGTCAAACATTAATTTCAGCCTTCATATGTATTCTTTATTAATGGTGATTATTATTATTAGGATCTTTATTATATTACTTCTGACTAATGTTCAAGATTTTGAGAGAGAGCATCATTAGCTTTGTGGCTCTGAGGACATTTTCAATTCTGTTTGCTCAAACATTGCTATTTCATGAAATTGTGGTAATTACTACACACACATATACACATGCACACTCACATGAGCATATTCTCTCTCTCTCATACACACCCCCACCCTACACACACACACATACTGAGCTCAGAATAGGAGTCAGAAACTTTTTCTGTAAAGACCAGGATAGTAAATATTTTAAGCTTTGTGGGCCATGAACTATCCATTACTTCTCGCTTCTATTGTCACAGTACAAAAGCATTCATACTCAAAATGGAAACAAACTAGAGTAGTTACCTTTTAACAAAATTTATGTACCAAACCAAGTAACAAGCTCCATCTGACCCAATAATATTGTGTTGACCTGTGGTTTGGAACATTCAGGTCACATAGTAAATATTCAGTTAAGCATTAAGTACTTATACCAGCTTCTACACCAGGTCTGACTCTCAACTGAAGAACGAAAACTTCCCAAAGGTCTTTACTATTTTAGTGATTTTCTTCTATAAGTGCTCAGACATGATGGTTTTCAATGGCAGCCTATAAAAAACAAAGACAAAAGTTGGAATTTATACAGGTAACACGTCCTTAAGTCATGTCTCTTAACAAAATGGAGATGGATTAGAATCTTGCCTAACAAGTATGTGCTAGTTTAAAAAAAAAAGTCACCTGAGATTGCAATTCTACAGTATTGGTCCTCTACAGAACCAACAAAAATGATGATCTAAGTTTCTTCACCAACTTTCTTAAGTGTTAAGTCTTGGAGAACTTTGAGTTAGTCACAGTTGCACTTAGATTTCAAAAACTGGACAGTCAAAACTAAGCCCCAAATAGGAGAAAAACTGGACAATTCCTTGGTGTGAAATGTATCACTAATACCTTTTCCTTTCTGATTGCTCATTACACTTTTTACAAGTATTATTTTTCCTGTCTGAGCCAACCAGTAGTTTGCAGGGAGAGAAGTCTCATTTTTAAAATATGACCTATCTACTAGACACAGCTGATTTGCTTCTGGGGTGAAGTTCTGGTCCTTTTTCAGCCAATCTTCTTCTTCCTCTTCAGGAGGGATCCTCCAGGTCCTTCTCCAGTTTTCAGTAGAATGGGAAGTGGCATTATAATCAGTTTAGGCCAGTCTTCACTCTGAGACCATATATTTGTATAGAGACCCACTTAGTGGTGAGGGAAAAAAAAAAAAGAGAGAAAACCTACTTCTAGCTTTATCTCCACAACCAGAAAATTAGCCTTTAATTAGTGTAATTAAATACTTACACATGGTTCTGGGCTTATAGTCAAGTTTTTTAAAAGTTATATTAAAAATTTGTCTCAGTTACTATGAGGAGGTTTTGTAGCTATTATTCAGACCAACACTCTTATGTTAGAATTCTACCCTATGAGTTCTTTAGAACTGTATTGCTCATCGCTCATCTCACAGTCCAGATTCCTCCCTGCCATGAGGTCTCACTTGGTGTACAAGTTAATTTTCCTTTTTAAAATAATTTTATTATTGATGTATGTGTATGCATGCATGTATGTGTGTATATGAGTGTGTGTGTGTGTGTGTGTGTGTGTGTGTGTGTGTGTGTGTCCATGTGATATATAGGCATATGCATGTGGCTACCTGTGGAGGCCAAAAGTGGACATCAGAGCCCCCAGGGTAAGAGTTATGGGTAGTTGTGAATCTCTGGATGTGGATGCTGGAAATTGAACTCTGGACCTCTACAAGAGCAATATGTGCTCTTAACAGTTGAGCTAGTTTCTCCAGCTTAGTTACTTTTCTTTCTGACATGACAAAACACTATGCAATAGCAACTCAAGGGTGGAACAAAGGTATCACAGGTTCAGCTGTCACCTTGATCCAAATCTGGAGGCACCAGGGAAGAGACAATGCCAGCTGGAGTTGCCTCCATAGCATTGGCCTGCGGTCATGTCTGTGAGGCATTTTCTTGGTTGCTGATGGATGTAGGAGGGCCCAGCCCACTGTGGACAGTTCCATCCCTGGGCAGGTGGACCCAGGTTATAAAGAAGGTAGCTGAGCAAGCCAGAAGGGGCACGTTAGTGAACAGCTTTCCTCCATGCTTCCCGTCACCAACTGTATGAGTTTCTGCTCTGACTTACTTTTGTGAAGCCTTTTCCTCCTCCAAGTCGCTTTTCTGGTCAGTGTTTCATATCACAACAACAGGAGGGAAAATAGGACAGAAAGGTTTAATTTGCTTCACAGTCTGAGGGTACAATCTTTTATGATAGGGAACTCTTGGAGACAGGGGCTTAGAGTGGCAGCCAGGAAGTAGAGAGCAATGAATGCTAGTGTTCACCTCTCTCATTTTTATCCACGTCCCAAACCACACCCACAGAATGGTGCTGCTCACATTTAGGAGGAGCCTTCCCACCTAATTAACTGAGTATAGGAACTCCCTCAAAGATGTTGCTCAGAGGTTAGTTTCCATGTTGATTTAACTCCCATCAAGTTGACAGTCAAGACGGTTTATCATACTTGGTTTTACTAAGCACTTACTAGCTACATGCTTACTGCTATACACACACTGGTTCTGGTGCCCCGTACTGCATGCTAACTCAGAGAAGCAGCCCATCAGGGCATTATATTCTATCACAGATTATGCCTTATTTCTCCCAATTCCAACAAATACTCCTACCCATTGGTCAATGACTGGGTGAAGAGAAGCTCAGGGTTAAATGAGGTTTGAATAATTAGCTAAATTAAACAGAGTTTCTCTTAGAAATATGAACTGCAGGAGATACTCAGAAGACAGAGATAAAAAACAGACTCACAGAATTGCTGTGGAATAATCCTTCTGTACACTGTGAATATGTAATGTTCTCACTGGTTAGTAAAAAGATGACAGGCTGGTAGCCAGGCAGGAAGTATAGGAGGGACAGCCAGACACAAAGGACTGTGGGAGGAAGAAGATCAGCATCACAGAAGAGTCACCAGATGAAGAAGGAATCTGACACACAAAATGGGAGGTAAAAGCCATGAGTCTTGGGGCAGCACATAGATTATTAGAAATGGGTTAAGTTGTAAGAGCTTGTTAGTACCAAGCCTGAGCTATTGGCTGAGCATTTACAATTAATATAAGCCTCTGTGCAGTAATTTGGAAGCAGCTGCTGGGACGAGAAAACTCTGCCTACACAGAATAAGTATATCACATTAATAATAGAACCCTGGTACTGGGTCCTTCTAGCTGCCTTGAATCCAGAACAAGATGCCATCAACCATAGCATAGAGCTTTATCCCAGAACTTCATGAGATCTCATCTTTTGCATTGTGTGAGTTCAAATGAGAACTATCATTGAGTCCATTTGACTGGAAATGGAAATACCTTACTAAAATAGCTGTTATTACAAGCTTACTTGTGTTTTGTGGTACACAGCAGACATTCCTTTTTATTTAGTAAGATTATCAGTTCTTTGCCTTTGTTAAGGCCGGGAATATTATGCATCCTCTCCAAGGAGTTAGCTCAGTTCCAACACATTGAGATCCTCAGAAACAACATAATAAATTGGACTGACAGCAGTCCCAGTGTGCTTTCTAAACTCAATTTTTTAATTATACTAAAATGTATTTGCTATCTATTATATGTAAAAAAAAGTGACAGCTGAATATTTCTTTCATATGTGAGAAGTCCTCCAAGATGTCTTCTAAGACTAAAAATGAGCAGAACAGGTTATCCGTTATTTCCATCTGCATTTGATTTACTTTCAGATAGAAGTCAGCCAGTAACTTCCTTAAGCAATGGCTAAGGAAGAAATAGAAGCAAATGTCTGTTGGAAGAGTTTTATACCCCTCCATTCTTCGTAGAAATGAAAATCATACCTGGAGGTGTTCAAAAAAAAGTTCAGCAACCAAACTACACAGCATTATAGTGAGAAATGAGGGTGACATAGAAAATACTGAGTGACTGTATTATTAGCTGTATAGACCCCCACCCACCAGCCACACTCACTCTCAGGATTGAAGGAGGAGAGGAAGGGGTTTTATTTACTAGTCTTCAGCCCCACCCACATCATGACAGCACACCAACAGCTCATTATATATAAGTATACAGAATAGTTCTGCAAGGTTGAAATTTTTCTCGTCTGTGCTGTTTTGACATTTTCAACTATTAATCTTTAATAGAAAAGATATATCAAAAGCAGGGTACCTTGAAAGTATTTTATTTGGCAATATTCTTAAATTATATTTCATAACTTTGATCCTTTCCTGGAATACACTTGAATCTCAAACTTTTACAATATTTTAAGAATCAACTTTAAAAAATTGCTCAGTAAAGATCCTAGAAAAGCAATCATATAACGTTTTAGAAATGCTTGCAGGATCAAATTTCTTGCTATTTTTTTCTAATTAAAAATTGACCTAAGTGTTCCCTTTAATCCCAGAAACCAGCCATGAACTCTTTTCTATTTGCTTAAGTTCATGTCTCAGGCATTAGGGCATTTATGTTGTTTGAAAACTAAGCTAAGTTTTGCATGACAAGGAAGGACTGGGAAAATCTTTCTTATTCAATCAGTCTCTCCTACACCATGATTTTTTTCTTTCATTTTTCATTTTCAGAAAAACATATCTTTTATTTTGCATAGCAATATTGCCACAAATCTCTACGTTTTCTGCCCATTGGAAAATATTAGCTAATTCTTTCATATTCCAAATAAAAAGTCAGCTTTTACAGTTTAATTCTGAAATGTAATTATTTTAGTCAGTATGTCCATGGCAGTAGACAAGACTAATTTCCATTGAGGATATAAAATAGGACAATTAGAGATGTGATCTAAAAGCCTATTACAGGCTTTTAGATCACTTTACAGTAGCTTTCTGTGCTTTGCGTATCCCGATTAAAAACAAAAAAAACAAACCAAACCAAACAAAACAAAAAAACAAATTGGATTTTGTGCTAGCCCTGCCTCAAATAAATCTGGTGATGCCATAGTTGGGACAGTAGATGTTGACATATGTTTGTGTCACACTTTGATAATTGTTGGAGCATTTTAAATGTTTTCAATATTATTATTATATCTGACACAATATCTTTGATATTGTTACAGAAATTGGGGACACCACAAATGGGTCCTATATTGGAATGGTGGACTTGGCTAACAGATATGTATACCCTGACTGACTGTTCTGTCAACCAGCCATTTCTACATTTCTGCATCTCCTTGTCCCTTTCTATCCTCTGAGATACAACAATATTGAAATCTGACCAAATATCTGATCAAATATCTCTGTGTGCTCAAATGAAAGGAAAAATCAGGCACTTCTAATTTTTAATCAAAACTACGAACGAGGATTAAGGAAGGGTATAGCTCAGTGGTTAAAAGGTTTGCCTGGCGTATGTGAGGTCCTAGGTTCAAACCCCTGTGTACGTACACACACACACACACACACACACACACACACACACACACACACACTCAAAAAAAATAATATTAGGAATCTGAGGAGAATATGTCAACAGCCAAGAGTAGTCACCTGGCAACACAGAATTTGTCAAGCTGTGACTGCAAAGGGAATGTTCCTGGAAGAAATTAGAAGTTCCACTTCAGAGAACATGCGTAGTTGATAATAAGTAAAACAATGTAATTATACTTGTAGATGTGGAGAAAGTTTTAGTTGTCTGAAGAAATCAACCAGCACAGAATTACCTTAGACCAAAGCCAAGTCAGAGAAGTCCTAACTAAAGTCCTTTATGAAGGCAGAGAGTTAAGGAACACACAGAAGAAAACCGTGAAGCTAGCAGACGGAGGTGGGGTTCTTGGGGTGTAAGGGAAGATGACTTGTTAACGTAAGCAATGTCAAGATGGTGCAGCAAATGCTGAGCTAGAAGTTGTAGTAGGTCTTTGAATCCAGTCAGGATGATGGAAGGTGGCTACACACAACCAACAGAGGTGAGTGTCAACAAGGCATCCACATAGAGGAAGGTGTTAGCTGGGAGGGACTACTTTCTCCTCCTAAGAAGAAGTGCCTGCTTTCAAGGCTTCCGACACCAGCCAAGTGTTGGTCTGGGCTAATGCAGCTGTTGACTTCAAACTGAAGCCACTGCTCGGTTACCGTCGTGAGAGGACTCCAGCCTATGTTCTATAAATGGAACAACAAAGCCTGGATGACAACACATCTGCTCACAATATGGTTTACTAAATATTGTAAGCCCACTTTTGAGACCTACTGATCAGAGGAAAAAAATCAAAACCAAACCAGATTTCTTTCAAAGTATTACTGCTCAGTGACATTAGGCTTTGGTCAACCAAGAGCTCTGAATGAGATACAAAATGGGATTAATTTTGTTTCTTCTAATTCGCATCCCACGGATAAAGGAGTCATTTTGAATTTTGCTTATATTTTCTCTCTCGATCTCTCCCCCTTCCTTCCTTCTTTCTTTATTTCTTCCTTTCTTTTTCTTTTTCCCTTGGACAAAGCCTCACTCAAGGGAATCTTCCTGCCTCTACCTCCTAAGTACAGGGATTTCTGGCATGTGTCCCCAACCCCCACCCCCCCAAAAAAAGCATTTATTAAAACTACAGCTTTGGGGGTGTTAAGGCGATAGCTTAGCTAAAAGTGCTTGCCTCACAAGTATGGACTCAGGTCCCTAGCACACACATAAAACACACGTGGGTTGTGTGCACTTGTAATCTCGGAGCTGGGAATGCTGCAGCAATAGGAGTCCTGGGGCTTGCTAGCCAGCTTGTCTTGCCAAATTGATGAGATCCAGGTTCAATGAAAGATAGTGTTTAAAAAAAAAAAAGGTAGAGAGGAAAAACAGCTGGCATCACCTCCCCCTCCTCTCTCTCACACACACAGGAGCACACAAACACATAAACATATACTACACACACATACACAAACTAGAATTTGTCCCAGTGATATGCTTTTAGAAAGGTTCACCACTCTAGATTCCATTGAGACTGCTTATGATTGATGAGAAGAGGTCAAAATAGAAACACTAATAGGCATTTGGAAGAAGTTGGTACTGGTCTTTATGAATGACAGAGAGACTCCGGACTGAGTGGAAGAATTAATTGCAGATGTGATAGGAATACTAAAGCATAGAAATGGGGTCTGCAGGTTTGACTAAGTTGCTGTAATTCTGTGATGGAACCATGACAGATATTGAGTAGCTGCTTACAGATGGGCAGTGAACGTTATTTTTTGAGATAGAATCTCCCTGTGAATATACTATGATTGTTACTGAAATGACAGATAATTTGTGTCATTGCATCAATGTAGTTGACAAAATAGCAGTAGGATTTGCAAAGACTGTCTCCAATTTTCGAAGGAAGTTTGAGGACAAAATACTATCAAATTTCATCATACGCTACCCAGAAATCTTTCATGGAATGGTCAGTTGATGAAACAAACTCCATTGCTGTTTCATTTTAAGAAAATACCACAGTCAAAACATCTTCAAAATCAATGTTGTTCTCAATGACTACCCATCAACACTGAGCCACAAGCTCACACTAGCAAAGTGGCAAAGACTCACTGAAAGCGCCAATGGCCATTAGAACTTTAGCAACCAAATCTATTTATGTACATAAACTTGTTATTTACTAGTAATTAACACTTGTATCAAAGATCACATGGCTTTTACCTGAAGCTTTTGTCATTTTTGTTATTATATGTCAATCATGTCAGAGTGAAGTAAAACAAAGCCACTGTAAAAGATAGCAAGAGCATCTGATTGCTGCTGACATCACTTGAGGGACCTTCTTTAGTGCAAATCAATGGAGCGTCTTTTCTCATTTCCACTTGTCTAAAGTGGGTTTATTCTACTTGCAAAATGCAGTCAGTCCTCCCCCATTCATTATTGTCTCTAAGTTGTATAATACAGGGACCCTGAGAAATTATTCACGTATCCTGTTATTGAAAATCGTATCATGAGAAATAAATTTGAAAATAGCACAAGAAATGAAACAAACACCATGTTCTTTCAGAATTTGTAGCTACTGATCAGAAAAACTCTATTTTTTGGTTCAAACAATCCATTTCCCATTTTAACAGCTAGTACTGACTAAAATGTTCACGAAAAGTTAAAAACTGGCTTGAATTCTACTGCCCTCTTGGTATTTGCTTAATGCTGCTTCTGTGATCCCATCAGGTAATTATAGGTTGCTCTAGACTCTAGGCTCCAAAGGAGGCTTAAGGCCTCCCCTTTCTAAAAACACCATCAAGACAAAGACTATATGTATTAATATTAAGAGCTTTGAGAGGCTTAAGGGCTAAGAGCCTAAATCTTATAGAGGTTTGGCACCCATGAGGCTTCATTTTTCTTTCTTGCTGATTTTTTGTTTTTTAACCTCCTCTCTGGAAATTTTCTTTTGAAAATTAAAAAAGAATTACTTGTTTACATTTCTTTCTCCCTCCCTCCCTCCCTTCCTTCTTTCCTTCTTTCCTTCCTTCCTCCCTCCCTCCCTCCCTTCCTTCCTTCCTTCATGTGTGTGTGTGTGTCTGTGTGTGTGTGTGTGTCTGTGTGTGCGTGTGTGTGTGTCTCTGTGTGTGTGTGTGTATGTGTGTGTGTGTACACGCACGTATGCCATGGTGCCTGTGGGTGCCAGAAGACAACTTGTGGGAATTGGTTCTCTACTTTGTGAGCTGCAGGAACTGAACTCAGATTGTCAAGTCTTGCTGGTCTGTGCCATTATCTACTGAGCCACATCACCAGGGCTCCCTTCTATAAAGAAGTTTTCTTCTTTATAGGAAGACACTACTCTAGACTTCTCTTCCACAAACTCATTGCTAGAGGAGCTTTGATACCTTTGTGCTAGCTACTTTTGTTTGCTGTGATAAAAATTGCTGTCAGGAATGACCGCAGGAGGAAAGGGTTTATTTTAGCTTACAGTTTCAGAGAGATTTCAGTCCATCATGTGGAGAATAGAATGATTGTGGCAGTAGTTGTCTGCAGCAGTGGGCATGTGAGGCAATGGCTCTTCACATCATGGCTGACCAAGAAGCAGAAATGGTTGGATTGGAAGCAGGGGTAGGTAGAGCCTCCAGAGGCTTGGCCCTCCTGACCTCCTTCCAGCAGCCAGGACCTCACTCCCCAAGGCTCCATAGCCTTTAAAATGGTACCATAAGCTGGAGAGTGAGCATTAAAAAATGAGCCTATGGTGGACATTTGAGATTCAAACAGTAACAATCTCTGAAGTGTTTTCCTTATCCCTCCATACTTTCTTTGTCACTGCTACCCCTACACCCCGACAAATGAGCAGAATATTTTATGATGGCAATCAGACACGCAGACCATAAATACACCGATTAAAACAGAGAATGAAAAGGAGAGCATCTACAGAGGGGATATTCCCACTAGACAATGGGGAAGATGTCATAAGATAATTCTATCACATATAAAGGATGCTTCTTCTATAATGTAGATGGCAATCACCATATCTTATTTGACATTCTATGAATTTGCTGTGGTTTTAACCTGTATCTAGCTTGCATAGCAATTTTAAAAACTAATTGCATATGTTTTGGATACTCAACAAAGATTGAATGGGATTATTACATTTTTTTACAGTAGGCTGCTTGTTCCACAAGGCCAGACAACCTAATTTGTCCTAATACACCAAATATTCAGCAACATTAGTTTTTCAGTAAATACTTGTCCAAGATATATAAAACTTGTAAGAATTTAAACTTCTATTGTTTCTGAGGCACAACAAAAACCACATTTTTATTTATTTACAGTTTAAAGTATATACAAATCACATTTAAATCATCATGTATACGTACAAATATTAGTAATGTAATAAAGTGGTATTTTTTAAAGATGTTTTCTGCATTCACAGTAAATAAAAATTTTATATTGTCTGTGAATTTGAGGGCCAAACAGAACAAACAACAACAACATCAAGTGAGCACTCTAGTATGTAAAAAGTCAAGTAGACCAGGTTGCTCATAGTTAATCGGGAGGTAGATCTTGGGAATTAGGTCTTACTTAGGTCTGTCCTTTGGTTTTCTGTTCCTCTATGGAGGAACTTGAATTTGTTCACTTTCACTACTAATATGGGAAGCACTAAAATGGCTGAGGATTGAAAAATACTAGGAGTTCCAGTAAAGACTGGTTACATACTCCTAGACATACTTACTTGTAAAGAACCACTCCTTTGCTTATTTCCCAAATTTGAAGCATCCCAGTTCCCCAAGAATATAATCACCTATTTCAAGCAAATAGTTCTCACATGCTTTAAACAGTATTACTTTTTAATGAAATCCTTGGACATTTTAAAACTCCGGGCTCCAAAATCAGTCTTCTGCTCCCAAACGAGTTTATCAGTACCAATCATAACAGATTGTGTGTGTGCGCACATGTATGTATATGTATGTACGTATGTATGTATGTATGTATTCAATGACATTTTTCATTCAAAATTACAGTACTGCAGTTGCAGAATTTTCAATACTATTTGTACAGTATGCAGCCTATGAGGGTTTACCAAACATGGTAAATTTAAAAATTAAGAAAAAAAAATCCAAATTCCTTGTGTATGACCAGAAGGGGGTGGGCATGCCTTCTTAATATACCAGGAAAGCAAAGTTAAATTAACATATTTACATATTTACAATTGTGTCTCAGGCAGGCATCCTGCTTAAAACTTTATTAAATAAACTCAGCACCTGAAAATCTGTTATTTAGGTGCATTTCATAAGCCTGCAAACATTAAAATTCTAACTAAGATAATAAACATTGGACTTACTGAGGGGGTTTTAACAAATCTTCCCTGGACGTTGAATTGAGAACAGATCAAGTTTTGCTTGGAAAGTTTGGCCTGCACCATTCAAAGGAAGGAACTCATCCTCTCGGGTGTCCTAGGTGCTTCACCTCCCCAAGTGACAGCCTTCACTGGAGGTACAATCTGGTTTGGGCACAGTTCACAGGGGTTGTGACCTCTCTCATCATGAAAAGTCATGTTCTCCAAGAAAAGCAAGTCTGCTCTTTTCTGATAATATTGTATAAGCAGAAAACAAAATATCCTCAGAGACTAGGCTGGCTGCATTTTATGAGGAAGAGAAAGAATGAACGTGACAGAGTTAATTTCTTCCCGACTAATATTTTTGATCTGACACCATTGCGTTTCATGTGCAAAGGAATATGTAATTAATCTTCGATTCACTAAAGACATTTTCGAATTGAAGCCAGGTCAATGGTTTTTGAAAAATAGTGGCTTGTTCTCTTAAAAACATATTGATAAACAAATATTGTTTACTTTCTCTACCACCTTATTCATCTAAGTTCTGCAAAGGTCTATGCCTTGGGAAATAATCCAGGAATTAAGCCATAGAAGTGCAGTGATTCTGTCCCTAATTTATAAAATTGTTGCTATTATTTTCCTAGAAAATCAAAAATCAAAGTTAATTTAAAAATGTGAATCCTACATTTTTATATAGAGGTCCTCTATTTATACATTTATATATAGAGGTCCTCTACTGTAGGCTGAATCATTGTTGCTACCAGCTAGAGATGTCCATATTTAATGTCTGTCCACATTCTAATGCATGTACCACTTAGCTGAAAGGACACTGCAGGTGTGATTACACTAAGGATCACATAAACCTATGGAGACCCTTCATTTTGAGTTCAGTTTAGCCTAAATGAATTTAATACGTGGGTCAGTCATTGGAACCCTTTCGAGGGAACTCCTCACTCTTACTCTAGGACTTTTGGGCAAAGATCTATCTTAACAACAACAAGAAGCCACAGGCCAAGATGGATTTACAGATGAGTTCTCTCTTGGAACAAATCATCTTCAGGACATGGAAAAAATGCCTATAAATTCTACGAAACCACCAAATACTCATCCTCAAATTTGTGAAGATCATATAATGTCCATCTTATTATGCACATAATTCTCAGATGGGAAGTGAAGAAGATAGAAAATTCCAAACAAAATTAGTAGTAAATTAGATACACAATCTTTACAGTAAGCAGTAAAACAAAGAAACTTTATGTAGGAATAGACGTTTGAACATCAGTAAAATTCTAATTCAATGTATTACCAGAAGAAGAATGATTATCACCTATAAATGTATTTAATAGAATTAAAATTTTATTAATGTTTAAAAAAACAGCTTTTCAGACTTTGAATATATATGGCTTTTAACCAAATTTCCAAAAATTACCTTACCTAACGGTGCAATATCAAACATTGACAAGTAAAATAAAAATCTAAAGCACCTTAAGTACTGTTCAACATTATGCTGGAGATTCTGTTTAATAAAATACAATAAAAATAAACAATATGTTACAAATGAATTATAGGAAAAAACAACCCATATGATATGAATTTTGACAAAACCTAGAGAAATAAGTAATAAATGATAAGTAATAACAGACTTTGCCTAGACATATGGATACAATGTCAATATGCAATATAAAAAAAATTTCTATCAAGGCAGGTGATGTATGTCTGCAAACCCACCCCTAGAGAGCACAGGCTCAGTTGGAGTCCAGTCAAGACAATACAGTGAATTCCAAGCCAGCTGGGCTGTAAAATATTTCTCATGATAATAATGAACCAGTCAGTCTATCTTAATGAAACTGTAAAATTGTCTGTGAACATCAACTAAGACAAGTGCTGAACTGTATGAATCTAATTACAGTACCTTGATCTATTACAAGAAATCATTTGCTCATGGACTATTAGGATTCATGGCAATTGCACCAGTTATATTTGTGGCAATTGACCATACTTGACAGAACAACTTACAGGAGGAAGATTTTATTTCAACTCATTATTTAGAGGTTTGAGTCCGTGGTCATTAGGACTATGGACACAGGGCCAAATATTGTGTCAGGTACAGGATGTGGCATCGGAGGGCAGTCCACTGCAAACAGAGAGAATGCAGGCTCTCTACTTCCTCCTATTTTACATTCTATTGTGTTTTGGACCCTAGCCAATGGGTATGGTGTCACCTAAACCATTGGTCTTTCTCTTCAATTAACCCTTGCTTGCCATGCCCACACCAGTTTGCCTCACCTACATGCTTCTAAACCCATTACGTTGACATCATAGAGACTGATCTGGTTTTAGGATAACTGGATCTGTGGATTCAAATGGCTTCCTGAGCCTTCCAATCTGCTGGAAATTTATTTATTGTTTTCATTTTTCCTATGTGAGTACTGATCCTCCTCTCCACACCCACTTGTGCATGACAAATAGAACTATCAATTATATTCCCCACATCCTATCCATAAAGCACTCAAAGTTAATTTTTGTATATTGTTTAAAGATCAGTTCTTCTTACTTCTCTAATACCATTCATCCAACAGCCCTGTCCCTCATGACCTCTGTTGCCATTCTGCAATCTTGTCAAATTGCCTCTTATGCAGGAGTCTTTTTCTGGGCCTTTTTTTTTTTTTCCAGAAACTGTAATCAGTATACCACACCATAAATGTGTGTGTGTGTGTGTGTGTGTGTGTGTGTGTGTGTGTGTGTGTGTGTGTATTGCTCTTCTTCCTCTTCTAGCATCACATTCTTGAGTCCATTCTATTCTAATAATTTGAAGTTTTGTTGGAGACTGCTTATGGTTTTGGTATGACTCTTCCGTTGACAACAAAGCTTTGAGTAGAACAAAGAATGGGCATGGGAAGGAGTGTCTGGGTCCAGAGCAAAGGAAGACCAGGCATGGGAAGGAGAGTTTGGGTTCAGAGCAAAGCAGGGTAAGCTTTCGCAACTCCAGGGAAGAAATACCATGAAGGGCTTTAGACTTCTACCACAGTGTGAGGTTGTGGTTCAAGGCAGATTTTATATAAAGTTTCCAGGGGCAGAAGGACTCGTGTTACATCTGGGGTGCATATGTGTTTATAAGCATCCTCCTTAAGTTGCTTTGAATATGAATCATCTAACCTTAATGTCTTGCATATTGTCCTGACAAATTTTGCTGTCTAGTTCAATTTTATGCCCCCAGGAAAGGAAGATTTTTATTTTCATATTATTCATAGCTGTTAATGTGCTTTTTTTTGAATTAGTGAGCTCATGTATAGAAAAGCAGTGCCTATTCTCAAATTGCTACAAATATTAAGTGATGTGTTTCACATAAAAGCTCGTAAACTCCCTAATGGATCTATTTATTTTTATTTTTATTTTTTTTTGTTTTTCGAGACAGGGTTTCTCTGTGTAGCTTTGCGCCTTTCCTAGAACTCACTTGGTAGCCCAGGCTGGCCTCGAACTCACAGAGATCCGCCTGGCTCTGCCTCCCGAGTGCTGGGATTAAAGGTGTGCGCCACCATCGCCCGGCTCCTAATGGATCTAAAAGCCATCTCTAGTTGACAATAAGAGTAGCCATCACAGAGAATGATTGGTTTTAGGAAAAACTGGGTCTATGGATTTAAGAAGTTCCCAAGTCTTTCATGATGCTGGACATTTATTGTTTTTAATCTGTTCTTCCTCTGAGTACTGGTCATTGAGGGTTACTTAATTCTCCCTCAGATGTAAATATTTTATATCCTGATATTCTATAGCACATTGTCACATCATTGAGACTCTACTTCTCCTAATGATGTCATTAAGTTATATAGCATATATAATTATGACATATAGGACATTACATTTGGTGCCCTTATTAGGATCTAAGCCCCCTGTGAACAAGAACTGATTTGCTTAACTTCCGAATTCAATGTAGTGATAAGTTCAGTGTATTTTAATTATTCCCAGCTTCTTAGGAGGGTGATATTTTATGTTGTATATGCTACACACAAACACAGCACAGTAATTTGTTACTTTTTTTCCTTCTAAGAAGGAGAGAACTCTGGAGAAAAATGCCAGATCTAGTCTTAGTTTCTATAATCCTGTCCATTGAAAAATTTATTCAGTGTAAAGAATATACACTTAGTATTTGTTGAATGAATTAACAAATAGCATACCAGCAAGAGGTAAACCAACTGTGAATAGATGTCTTAAAAACATTTTTTTTATAAAACCGTTTTCTAAGCAATCAGTAGTCTTTTTATTTTCGATCAGTTTTGCTTTCTTAACCTTTTATTGACTTTTTGACCCATCATGTAAAAACGTTTATTATTTATTTTTGTGTTTGTGTAGGTACATGGTGCAAGTGTAGAGGTCAGAGGGCAACTTGGGCAGTTGGTTCTCTCCTTCTACCACGTGGGTGATGGGGAATCAAATTTAGGTCACCAGTCTTGGCAGCAGACACCTTTGTCCACTGAACCACCACTCCAGCCCACCAAAAATCACTGTTCTGATCTTCAGCTCTGTTAAATGTTAAAGAAGAAGACATCTCAGACCTCATCATTATGGAGGTCTTGATACATGTTGGGGATGCTTGCCTCTGGAGAGAGTAAAAAAAAAAATAGAGTAGCTGTGCAATATTCCTTAGCATCAAAAGCATTTAAATAGCAGAACTGCACTTTAAAATATACAGGTAGTAACACAAGGCCTCACCTTGTCACTGTCATTTGAATTAGGTATTTTACAACGCTGTCCTTACGTCTCCTTATCATAATCTCCACACCATTTCCAAAAACACCGCAAAGTGTCTTTAAACATTTCTAAGAAAAGATGACTTTTAAGAATTTGAAATAGTCATTTCTTCTTAAAGTTATGGGTTAGCTACTTTAACACTTTTGTTAAATTTTACTTAATTTTCTCATGTAAAGTTGATTGTTCTGCATGGACTATTTACTGAAAAACTTTTAAGGTTCATGCACAGATTTAAAAACATCTTGGTTTCTACACTCAGTAGCAGTTTTTACAGTTAACATTCTTAACTTATCTTTAAAGCATTTTCTGGATTCTGACAGCCACGTCCATAATCTTCTGGATGGACCTAAATGTATTAATGAAGTCAAGGCCCTGTACTTTTTTCTTATCACAGTTAGTTTTGCTTATGGCCTGGCAGCCTTCTACTTAGTCAAAGCAAGCATTTAGTGTGTTCAAAGTATTCATTATGTGTCAAGGAAGCCTAGGTTAATTCCAGATCTAAACTTTAAGTCTACCGGAAGCTATGTAGCAAGTCCACAATCCATAACATTGTTTTCTGTATCAATAACTTATATTACAAATACAGTTTCTTTGTATGCCTGGTGTTTCTGACAAATCCCTTTCGTGACCAAGTAAGCTCCCTAAAAGGTACTACTTCTTATTCTGGCAGGAATTCTTTTTCTTTGTAGAGTGAAAAGCTATTC
>CABHPR010086882.1:0-15018 GCA_902168415.1 Peromyscus melanophrys
TTTTTGTGGTTTTTCGAGACAGGGTTTCTCTGTGTAGTTTTGCGCCTGTCCTGGAACTCACTTTGTAGATCAGGATGGCCTTGAACTCACAGAGATCCGCCTGGCTCTGCCTCCCGAGTGCTGGGATTAAAGGCGTGTGCCACCACCGCCCGGCGGTTTTTTTTTTGTTTTTTTTGTTTTTTAATGCAGGACAGTCTTTGGGAGACAAGTACTTGAAAAACATATTCTTGCAATGCCTGTATCTTCCAGTAAGGATTAACGATTTGGTCATAATTACTAAACAGACAACGGTATCTTTATCAAAAGGTTAAGAGAATCCTAATTCTGCAAGTCTCACTAATATAGTACTTTCTCATATAATGCTTAAACCCAAAGCAAAACGATTCCACAGTAAAACTATAGAGTTTTTCTTTCGCCAGGTCTACACTGTGTAGACCCCTTGAACTCACAGAGATCCACCTACTCTGCCTCCAGAGTGCTAGGATTAAAGGCGTGCGCCACCACCTCAACTAAGCAGCGGTGAGAAATCATTCTTCATTTGGAACAAAACCCCCGCGCCTGGGGAGGGGCCAGCTTCTAATAAAGAAACTGCTCTCCGCCCTCTAGAAGACCGGGAAGGCGAATACCCGCAACAGAATGAGCCACGGGATGCAAGCAACTGAAAAGGCCAAGCCTTCGCCTTCTGTCTTCCCCGGGACTTCAAAGGAACCCGGGCCGGAACTCGTCCTAGTCCATCAGTTGGGCCACCCGCTGCTCCCCGCGGCCACCAGCACCCCGCCTCGGCAGCGAGTCTCACCCGGGTCAGCCAGCGAGCGCCTGAGCGCAAAACCGGAGCCGCCAGGGGGCGCGCGCGCCACCGCCTGGAGACGGAAGTCCCGCCTCCCATTTCCGGCGGCAGAAAGGTGTGGGGCTGGAAGCGGCTTCCTGTTCGAGAAAGGTTGCGCTTTGGGCACGTGTGTTACTTCCTCCGGCTCCTGCGACTTCCCCTGTCCCGTTGATCTTCTTGTCTGTGGTACTCCTTGCAGGCCTAAGGATGAAGACGGTAAGTGCCCTCGGGACCCCGGCCCCGGTGACAGGGTTACTCGGGTTGACAGAGTCTCCGCCTAGCTTGTCTTTCCCGTAGATTTTCACTCTGGTATAGGGGGCGGTGGCCTGCGCTGGGGCTCCTGGCGGCTCTATGCACCATCTGCTTCGGCTCCTTACTGGAGTTTTGCTTCCTCGCCCGCTGTGCACGGACTCAGGGAGCAGGTGTGAGGCCAGCTATGAGCCCTGCATCTGAAGGATGTCAGGCTGAAGAGTTTTTCCAGATGGTCTCTCGAACCCTTTACTACACATGAGAAGCAAGTCAAACTTCATTAACCTACTTTATGAGTCACCGGACCCGGAGAGGACCCGTTTCCCCTTTAAGTTTAAGGAGATGGGAAGGCTGGTGATTTTCCTAGATGGAGAGGGACATTTAGAAGTAGTTTGGGCATTTGGATTATAAAGCAGTTACCAGCAAGAGAGTTGGCATCCAAAGGGCATAATTCAGTTTTACCCTCCTTAGGTCGGGGATCTTCTTCATCAAGTTGCATGACTTCTGTAACCTTCACTTCTTCATCTGTTATGTGAGGATCATTATATAGGGTATTGGGAAGTTTGAGTGTTTTGTAAATAATAAAACACCAAGTGAATGTCAGTTGTTATTGTTGAAGGTAGCCATCATTTTGCTCTGATGGTGGACGGTACAAGTGTTTAGCTACCCTTGAATAACCATTTACTTCAAGATAAAAGAGTCATAACATTTTTCTTTTCAGGCCTTACACAGTTGAGAGACTGCATTCAGATCATGGGAAAATCCAGTGATGAGTAATTGATGTTCTGGTGCCATTCTGAAGGATTAGTTACTGCCATATGTTGATTTTAGTTCTTACACAGGATCCATGGTTGTGAGATGGTTGTGAAATTGGTCTAATTTAATTTGTAAATTGTTTTCCTTAACCTGATTTAAAAAATAAATTTCTCACTTGTAGTGTTGCTTCTGTTGTTATTTTCTAGAGAAGAAATAAAAAGCAGGTCCCAAGCTTTCGCAAGTTGATCAAAACCAGTAAAGTGAAACTTGAAAACAAACTAAAAAATAAGCAATTTAAACAACAAAGTACTATCAAGAAGTACCGAAAGGAGCAGAGGAAACTAAGGCAAGCTGTAAAAGATGCTGTGTCTAAAAAACCCATCCCATTGGAGGACCCAAAGAGCAAACGACCAGGTAATGAGAGCATTCACTTACCTGAGTTCTCATTAGTTCTTCTGAAATAGTCTCCACAGAAGTGACTTACTTTCTAGTAACCATTCGTCCTGTGTTTAGATCTTCATAGGCCTAGGTAAGGATAGAGTTCCTTTATGCGTTACCACAGTTAGTATGAGAAAACATTCCAAGGTGAGAAACATTTCACTGTGAGAAAGCTAGCTTCTGCTTTTAGTTGGTCAGACAGCAGATCTGAAAGTGTCATACTTGGGAGACATTCAGAGTAGCTATGTAAATAGATTTTGGGCTACATGTCAGGGCCTTCACCTTCACCTTCACTGAGAGTTAGAATGGTTGAAGTGTTACCACGCAGTCTAAGCAAGGGAATAAAAGTGGAACACACTAGTGTACAGAACAGCAAGTGGTTGAAGAAATAAAGTTCTACATATGTAGTTAGTAAAACAGTACATTGGAAATAACCAATTGATACTGGAAGGACAGGTGGTTGTAGTCAGAGTGAGCATCAAGGCTTGGGACCTTTGGAGGGGGCAATTGAAATGAAGCAAATGTCACTGGAGATGAGAAGGTGCTGGTGAACTCAGCCATTGGTTCTCAGATGCCCCGAGACGCAGTTCAGAATATAGGGAAACATTAATTTTTTAGGACTCAGGAATCAGAGATACTAAGATGCTAACCCTTTGCTGGATTGTCTCCACATGGAAAAGAATTATAACCCAGCATGTCAGTAGTGCTTTCTTTGGGAATACTGGATGGAGGGGAGGTAAGAGAAAAATGCAGAATTTTAATACTTTTTTTTCTCTTTTGGTGGAACAGTTAAAAGGATGGAGAGGGAAGAGGAGGAGGAGGAGGAAGAAGCCCTTCCTTTAGATATGATGGATGAGGATGACTTACAGCTGATGAAAGATTTAGGACAAAAAGCATCTTTTCTCACAAGAGATCTTTCTTCTAGGTAATATTTTATCTGGATTATAACTGTTCACATCTGTATGTGTCACAAATGTGGTTCTGAGCATCATACCCAGGGCCTGTGTAGTTAGTTGTTTTTTTTACTCTTTGCTCTTTGGCTCTTTTGTAGGGGCTGCCACCCAGCTCCCAAATAATCACCCACAGAGACTTTTTCTTACTTATGAATGCCTGGCCTTAGCTTGGCTTATTTCTAGCCAGCTTTTCCTAACTTAAATTATCCTGTTTACCTTTTGCCTCTGGGTTTATATCTTTTTCTGTTTCTGTGTATCTTTCTTTACTTCTTACTCCGTGGCTTGCTGGGTGGCTGGCCCCTGGAGTCCTCCTCTCCTTTTCTCATTTCCTGATCTTTCTCTCCGCACATTTCTCCTCCTATTTATTCTCTGTGCCTGCCGTCCCTGCCTATCCTTTCTTCTGCCCAGCTATTGGCTGTTCGCTCTTTATTAGACCACTCATGTGTTTTAGACAGGCAAGGTAACACAGCATATGTACTAGACTAATGTTCTCACTATATAGCCTAAGATGGACTATTACTGATGGTCCTCCTGCCTCAGCCTTCAGAATTCTGGGGTTATAGACATGTATTGTCTTGCCTGGTTTACAATAGATTTTCTGAATGATAGGCCTTTAAGTACTTGTGCTGGTTAGGTTTTTGTTTGTTTGTATTTTGTTTTGCGGGGGGGGGGTCATCAGCTTGACAAGCTAGAGAAATCTGAGAAAACAAGAGAATCATGTTCACTTGAGAACATGTTCCATCAGATTGACTTATAACAATGATTCTCAACCTTTCTAATGCCAGGACCCTTTAATACAGTTCCTCATGTTGTGGTGACTGTTCGATTGGAACCTCCAGCTCCCTCCTTCTAGATCTGGAAAGTCCCATGCCCATCTCTCCTAACCCCGCCAGTTCAGAGTCTCTGAACAAAGGACACCAAAAAGCCCAGTTCTGCATTCTTGATGGCTGCTGCAGCTTCCTCCTCTGAAGTTGCCAGCTGCCCAAGTCCCCTCCTAAAGTGGTTAGCTTTTTGACCATAATTGGGCACAAACCCAGTTTGTGGCGGACATGTTATCAACCCTCGCCTACAACCTATATAATGCCCCTCCTTTAGTTTGTGAGGGGGTGGCTTCTCCAGCCTGGGTCTCTGAGACTGGAGAACCTGCTCAGGAGTTAGTTGCTTTGCTCAAATAAACTTGTTATACTTTTTCAATTCAGCTTGATCTGGCATACTGTGTCAGCAGAGAAACATATTATTGGGGGACAGAAAACCTATTAGTGACCCTCAACAATAAAATTATTTTGATTGCTACTTCATAACTGTACTTTTGCTACTGTTATGAATTGTAGTGTAAATATTTTTGGAGATATAGTTTTGCCAAAGAGGTCAGGACCCATAGGCTGAGAACCACTGGCTTACAGGTAAGTCCGTGGGGGCATTTTCTTGGTTTATATTTGATGTGGAAGGGGCCAGCCCATTGTGGGCAGTGTCATTTCTTGGCATGTGATCCTGGGTGTTGTATGAAAAACTGAACAAGCCAGGAGGAACAAGCCAGTAAGCTGTATTCCTCCATAGTTCTGCTTCAGTTTCTTCCTTGAGTTCCTGCCCTTCAAAAGGGACAACAATTGTAAGCTGAAATAGACCCCTTCCTCCCCAGGTTGCTTTATCACAGCAATAGAGACCTGACTAGAAGAGTACCCTTTAAAACTTAAATTGAATTTTGTTCTGCAGTGAGCCAGTTCATATCAAGAAACGAAAGCATGAGAGTGTGATAGATAAATATGAAAAAACGCCAAGAACTCTGCAAACTGCACCAGAGAAGGAGTTGATTCATCTGCTTCCCATCAAGGATAAAAGTGGTATAATCCCACAGACGAGGGAGAAGCCAGGTGAGTCTAATGGCTGACTACTAGTTACACTTAGTTTGTACTACTGGAACACGTTTTTGGGTTTTTTGTTTTCTTTCAAAGTTTAGTGTTTGGCTTTTACTCATGTCTACAGAATAAGAGTAGCTGCCATTAGCACATAGCAGACTTAGTGATTGTCCCAGGGGGACAGTTCTTTTGGGTGTCTGTTGCATTGAGACTGCAATTAGAGCTACAAGGTTTAGGTGATTATCTCTTTAAAGAGAGAGTGGGATGGGGCAGAGGTAGAGAAAGAAAAAGAGAGAAAATGTGTTTGTGAAATAAAACAGAAAAAAGGCAGAAATCAAAGACACCATATTGGTGATTTATAGCAAAGCATATACTCAGGAAACTCCATCTAGGCAAAAACTAAATTCTGCCGGCTTCCAGAACTCTACTGGTGCTCCCTCACCCACTCAGGATCGCCTACCCTGGGGTCTGTGGTAACCACAGCTCTGTTGCTTTCTTGTCTGCTTTGTTTTACCACTGGATGTTACCACGGCTTTAACATGTAAATCTGTCCAACAGTCACGGACATCCAGCAAGAAGAAGAGGATGAAGAAGAGCTGCAAGTTGAGGAAGGTAATAAGACATGTCTTTGTAGTTGACACACAGTTAGTTGGGAAGTGGTCTTTTGTACAATGAATGTAGTTAATTGTAGGAGTGTACTTAGAGTGGGCGTCATGGAGTACTGCTCCTGTAAAGGTCAATTTCTACATTTGAAAGTCTCACCCTGTGAAACTTGATACACTTTTTTTATGGAAAAAAATGTGAACAATTACATTTTTTAATGGTGAGGCAAACATGAAGAATTTTAATTGTTTTTGTTTTGAGTCCTTTTAATTATAAGAAAAGGGCCTACTTATAAAAGTGATTACTTTTTAAAATAGCGGAATTGATTTTGCAATGTACAATCTTTTTTTTAAAGGACAATTGTGCTTAGTATATATCTTTTTCACATACTGAAATGTGGGTTTTTAACATTTAAGATAATTTTTGCTCATTTAAGTTTTTAAAATTATATTTTTATTTATTGTGTATGTGTGCATGTGGAGATCAGAGGACAGGCTTGGCAGCAGGCTCCTTCTACTCACTGTCCCCTACTCTTGCTTTTTTTATTTTTTATTTTATTTTATTTTATTTTATTTTATTTTTTTTGGTTTTTCGAGACAGGGTTTCTCTGTGTAGCTTTGCGCCTTTCCTGGAGCTCACTTGGTAGCCCAGGCTGGCCTCGAACTCACAGAGATCCGCCTGGCTCTGCCTCCCGAGTGCTGGGATTAAAGGTGTGTGCCACCACCGCCCGGCGCTTTTTTTATTTTTTTTAGACTAGGTCTAATATGCTCAGGTTGACCTGGAACTTACTGTATAACCCAGGATAGCCTCAATCTCATGGCAATCCTGCCCCAGCCTGCCAAATGTTGGAATAACAGGTGTAAGGCACCATGCCCAGTAGAAGAGTTTTAATTAATCAAAATTAACCTGAAAATAAATGTCATTTGAAACTATTAGTTAAATTTTACTTTAACTTAGCAGACCTCATTAAAAATGTGTGTGAGATTATAGAGATTATAGATCAACTGTTATATATAGCTGGTTTCAATCATTTATTGCATTGCTCATCACCTATTATACTTGTGTGTTTATTATCTAGTTTCCTGTGAATCTTTCTCTTTTTTTTTTTTTTTTTTTTTGTTTTTGTTTTTGTTTTTGAGACCGGGTTTCTCCTGGCTAGGCCGGCCGGTGGTGGCTCATGCCTTTAATCCCAGCACTCGGGAGGCAGAGCCAGGCAGATCTCTGTGAGTTCGAGGCCAGCCTGGGCTACCAAGTGAGTTCCAGGAAAGGCGCAAAGCTACACAGAGAAACCCTGTCTCAAAAAACCAAAAAAAAGCCCTGGCTGTCCTAGAACTCACTTTGTAGACCAGGCTGGCCTCAAACTCACAGAGATCTGCTAGGCCAGCCTCTGTCTCCCAAGCACTGGACTAAAGGTGTGCGCCTCCAACACTCAGCTCCCTATGAATCTCTTAAGGGTATAATTCAAAGTATGGTGTTTTGTACTTTAAGAAAATACTAAGTCAAGAGTGTTTCTTTAGCTAATGAAGTTATGGACTTGTTAAGATAGTCCTTAAGAGTTTGAGCTTAGGCTTTGGGTCCATTTCTGTTAGGTTTTGAATTTGAAGTTAGCCAAGTTACTTCTTTTCTTTTCTTTTTTTTTTTTTTTTTGTTTATTGTTTTTTATTTGTTTGTTTGTTTTTTGAGACAGGGTTTCTCTGTGTAGTTTTGGTGCCTGTCCTGATCTCACTCTGTAGACCAGGCTGGCCTCAAACTCACAGAGATCCACCTGGTTCTGCCTCCTGAGTGCTGGGATTAAAGGTGTGAGCCACTGCTGCCCGGCTACTTCTTTTCTTTAGTTTTTGCATCTACAAAATGACATGTACATATGTGGTAGTAGAGTGGTGTTACGTGTTTTACATGATTGTCCAGAGGATGATGCACAGCATACCAATAAACATAGATTCTCACTATCATCATTAATACTTATTTTATGTGAAAAGTATGAATTTATTAGATCTCTGTAAATAAAGGAATATTTAAGAAGGAAAACCCAATTTCTTTCAGAGGTTATTGAAAACCCCACTCAAGAGCTCACATTAGAAGAACACTTAATTGAGAGAAAGAAGAAACTACAGGAAAAGAAAATACAGATTGCAGCCTTGGCATCAGCTGTACTATCAGATCCAGAGAGTAATGTGAGTGGTATTAATTATGTGTAAACCACAGTATGTTAAAGAGCTCTAGTTTCCTATAAGTGTACACAAAACTGAGAAGAGTAAACAAAACATAGGCTGGAGTTGAAAGAAAGAGTAGACGGAATCTTAGCTTCATCCTGCATCTCAGTCCAATTTCTTTCATGAGCTTAGAAAAGCCACTTAGATTCTGAGATTTGTTTTTCTCATTTACAAGCAAAGATGCAGGACTTATCTTGGGAACTCTGAAGGTGGTAAGTATCTAAAAAGTTACTGTATTAGGGAAGACTTTTCCTGCAGATTTGCCAGACAAGTTAATGGAGGGAGGGAGGGTGTGTGTGCTGTGCATGTGCACATGTGTGTATGCAGCCTCTCATACGCCTCTCTGTTTGTCTTTCTGTGTCAGTCTTCTCAGGCTGACCTCAAACTTGTGTTCCTGTCTCAGTTTCCTGAGTTTTGGGATATTAGGTGTGTACCATCATGTCTGTCTCTATAGAGGTTTGTGGGGTTTTTTTGTTTTGTTTTGTAGCTTTGGAGCTTGTCTTGGAACTCGCTCTGTAGACCAGGCTGGCCTCACAGAACTCAGAGAGAACTGCCTGCCTCTACTCCCAAGTGCTGGGATTGAGGTGTGGGTCACCACTGCCCGGCTCTCTATGGAGTTTTTTTTTTTGTTTTGTTTTTCGAGACAGGGTTTCTCTGTGTAGCTTTGCGCCTTTCCTGGAACTCACTTGGTAGCCCAGGCTGGCCTTGAACTCACAGAGATCCGCCTGGCTCTGCCTCCCGAGTGCTGGGATTAAAGGCGTGCGCCACCACCGCCCGGCAATGGAGTTTTTAATAAGGAACATTCTGTGTAAAAGTCAGTGGAATTAGTTGAGGAATATTTGTGATTAGGAAATACAGTGCAAGGCGTGATGGTGTACACTTGTAACCTTAGCACTCAGGAAGCTGAGGCAAGAAGATTGCTACTACTTCAAAGTCAGCTTGTGAGTAAGATCCTGACTTAAAAAAAACAAAACAGAGAAACAAGCAAAGGGAGAAAAGGAGGCAGGGAGGGAAATAGAAGAGGAAGGAAGAAGAGAGAACAATAAGGAAGGAAATGCTTTGATTGAAGTAGAGCCAGAGTCCCCAAGAAAATCGCCGCTGGGTCTTGGTTACAGTGGTTAAAGGGCGACATTTATCACGCGTAAACTCAAGATATCTGAGGTTCAGTCTTGGCTCCCGAAGTGCTGTTTGAGATGGGCTAAGTCATTTTTCCCAAGAAGACAGCATTTAAACACTTGGTTGTGAGGATTAAATGAGAATAAATGTGATGTCATATTAAATGATATGACTCTTGTTGTATTGACTTTCTCAGCATCCGAGTATGACAAGTATTTATTGAATGATAAATTAGATTATTTACATTAAACATTATTTACTGTTGGGGGGGGGGGGGTGATGTGTCACCGTAATGTAGGTGTCAGAGAGCAACCTTGTGGACTGGGTTCTCTCCTTTCATCTTCACGAGGGTTCCAGGGATTGAACTCAGGCTGTCAGTCTTGTGTTTTGCCTGCCATCTCTCTGGCCCCATTTATTTAAATGTCTAGAAGAAAAATGTCATGTGGGCAAACTTTGAGTAGTACTTGTCTTTTTTAGTTTAAAAAAGGTAATATGGACCAGAATCAGAGAGGGGAAGTTAGTATATTTTTCTTTTTTTTAATAATTTATTTTTATTTTGTGTGCATTGGTGTTTTGCCTGCATGTCTGTGTGAGGGTGCTAGGTTCCCTGTAACTGGGGTTGCAGACAGCTGTGAGCTGCCACATGGGTGCTGGGAATTGAACTGGGTCCTCTGGAAGAGCAGCCAGTGCTCCCAACCACTGAGCCACAATATTTTTCGTATCTATTCTCTTATTTAATCACCATAGAACCATAGAGATATTCTTATTTTAATTTTTAAGAATAAATTTTCTTTATTTTTGAGAATCTCACAAATGTATACAGTAAATTGTGATCATGTTCACCCCTCATTTCTCCTTTCTACTTCTCCCCAAATGACCCCAACAAATCGCTCTCCCAACTTCATGGCTTATTTTTTTTGAAGCAGGGCCTTGATATGTCACTCCAACTGGCCTGGAAGTAACTGTGTAGACCAAGACTCAGTGATCTGCCTGCCTCTGCTCCTAAAGTGCTGGGGTGAAAATCTTATGCCACCATGCCTGGCTGTTTTTGTTGTTGGTTTTGATAACCCATCAAAGTCTAATTAGTGCTGTTCAGATGTGCATGGGGCAGGGTTTGTTTTGTCTTTTTTCCTTTTTGTTTTTGTTTTGTTTTAGAGATAGGGTTTCTCTGTGTAACAGCCCTGGCTGTCCTGGAACTCACTATGTAGACCAGGTTTGAACTCAGAGATTCATCTGCCTCTGCCTCCTGACTGCTAATCTACAGAGTGAGTTCCTGGACAGACAGGACTACATAGAAACCCTGTCTTGAAAGAAAAATAAAAACAAACAAACAAAACAAACAAACAAAAGATAAATGAATAAAAGGATTTTATTTTATCATTTTTTGACTTTCGTATACCTGTGTATATGCTGCGCAGTGCATGTGGTAGTCACTGAGCAGCTTTCAGGAGTCCGTTCTTTCAGTGGGTTCTGGAGATTGCCTTCCAAGTGAGTGCTGAGATTAAAGTGTGCGCCATCACACCTGGATTCTAACCTGTCTTTAATAGTTTGTACTTGCCTACATAAAAGTGTAATTTTCCTATAATTTTAGTGATGTGTCCATTGGAGTTTAATGTAGCTGAGCTCTGTGAGTCATTAGGTGAATTCCACTTAGACGTCAGATGCAGGACTGTTGACTTTTGCTCTGAAATGTTTGCCACCATTTCTGTAGTATTACAAATCGTTTCTTTAACAGATTAAAAAACTGAAAGAGTTGCGTTCCATGCTGATGGAACAGGACCCTGATGTGGCTGTCACTGTCCGGAAGTTGGTGATCATTTCGCTGATGGAGCTATTTAAGGACATCACTCCCTCGTATAAAATCCGGCCCCTAACTGAAGCAGAAAAATCTACTAAGGTGATGCTAGATAAAATAAGCCAAAAATTTGGGGGGACTAGAGATGTGAAAATAGAGTGTTATTGTTGCTTTTTAATCCTTGCTCTTGCCCTCACCCAAAGTATAAGGCACTTGATTTTTTTTTTTTTCGGCCAGCTTTTGAAGTTAATGCTCTCATTTTTGATCTTTTCAGATTCGTAAAGAAACCCAGAAGTTAAGAGAATTTGAAGAAGGCCTGGTTAGCCAATACAAGTTTTATTTGGAAAATCTGGAACAAATGGTTAAAGGTATATAAACTTTTTTCTCTTTTTTAATTTGGGTTTTCCACACAGGATCTCTCTGTAACCCTGGCTGTCCTAGAACTCACTCTGTAGACCAGGCTGGACTTGAACCTAGAGATCTGCCTGCCTTTGCCTTCCAAGCACTGGAATTAAAGGTTGTGCCACCATTGCCCGGCTTTTTTTGTTTGTTTGTTTCCTTAATGTAGCCCTGGCTGGCTTAGAACTCAGTGTATAGACCAGGTTAGCCTTAAGCTTACAGGGATCTGTCTGCCTCTGCGTCCAGGTGGCTAGGGTTAAAGACTTGCACCATCATGCCCAACATGAAAAGTACATGCGCCGGGCGGTGGTGGCGCACGCCTTTAATCCCAGCACTTGGGAGGCAGAGACAGGCGGATCTCTGTGAGTTCGAGGCCAGCCTGGGCTACCAAGTGAGCTCCAGGAAAGGCGCAAAGCTACACAGAGAAACCCTGTCTCGAAAAACAAAACAAAACAAAGGTGCATGCCTACCCGACCTTACACGACCGCAAAGGTGAACTTTACACTCTGTTTATGTGACAGGCAGTCTAAAGCCAGACTTCCTGGAGGCTGCGGTTGTAGTTCAGTCGGAAGAGTTCTTACCGAGCATTTGTCAGGTTCCTGTCTGGCACTGCACAAGCCAGTGTATGTGGTGGCACACCTGTCGTGTCAGCATCGGGGAGGTGGAGGCAGAAACATCAGAAGTTCAGGGTCATTCTTAACTACATAGAGTTCAAGTCCATTGTACGCTAGAATGGAGACCCTGTCTCAAAACACAAAAAGACTTCCAGAATTCAGCCTTTCTCCACCATTTACATAATAGGTACATTACATTACATAATAGGTAAAATACCTTTCTTGTGCTTTAACTTTTTTAATCAATAAATAGTAATAATATCACCTCGTAGGATTTATGAGAAGCAGTTGGATTTATAAGCATGAAGTGTTTAGATATTTTATCAACTATTAACATTAGCCTTATTATTTCTGTAGTTCTTTGTCTTTCCTTTTATGATAGGGGAGTGAATGCAGGAATATATGCTCACTAGGCAATACATTACAGCTGAGCTGTGTGCTCAGCATGCTGTCGTCCTTCACAAGTAGCCATATGTTTGTTGAGTTTATGAACAGTTGGCATTTATTCTTCTTTGTCCTCGTCGTCTTCTTTTTCTTTTAAAATTGCAGACAGAAGGCTGTATTTTGAAATAGGTGTTCGTGCTTTAAAAGCAAACTTAAAACTTAGCTAGGATGATAAGCTCTTGGCACACCCTTCTCTTCAAAAAAAGAGAGGCATAGTGAGGGCATAGTGAGAATTGAGTGGTGAATGGAGATGAAACCTAGATGCCTAGTTTGTCTCACTGTATTCCTTTCCTGAGTGCTAGGGCCAAAGATCACCTAGTTATTGGCTGACACAGTACTGCTGAGCCTCCTGTTGGCCCAAGTGGGGTAGAGAAGTGGTAGAGTGGACATAAAGTGGAGATGGAAGGCTTGGATATTGTTTTTATGCTTTGGCAGCCACCTGGAACATATTAGGATTTGATCCTAGAGGCTCTTACTTGGCCATTGGCAAGCCCCAGGACAGATCAGTAGAGACCTTATCTCAATAAATAATGTGCAGAGCCTGGAGAGATGGCTCAGGAGACCTCAATTTGGTTTCCAGGACCCATGGCAGGCTGTTTACAACTGCCTGTAAGTCCAGCTCCAATGATTCCAATGCCCTCTACCAGACCATGTGGACACCTGTACTCACCTGTGCCATACTCACACACAGACACACACACATACACATTAAAAATAGGTGAGGGATGATAGAAAAAGATACTTGATTTTGACCTCCGGCTTTCGCATTCATATGGATGTGGGCACACAGTCATGCACCGTGCACACATATAAAAGAATATAATGTAACTACACTAAAAATGAAATTAAGTTTAATACTAAGTTATATGTATATTTAAATTACCATTTCTTTGGGTGGTGATGGTGCACGCCTTTAATTCCAGCACTCAGGAGGTAGAGGCAGATGGATCTCTGTGAGTTTGAGGCTAGCTTGGTCTACAGAGTGAGTTCCAGGACAGCCAGGACTGTTACACAGAGAAACTCTGTTTTGAAAAATTGAAAACCACAAAAAGAAGATACCCCAAATTACTATTTCTTAATTGTTTTCTTTTACCTATGTTTATTTGTTTGTGGGTCTACATGTGGGTGAACATATGGTACTGTGGGAATGTAAGTGTCAAGAGGGCAACTTGGGGGAAGCAGTTCTCTCCTTCCATCCTGTGGATTCCAGGGGTTGAACTCAGGTCCATTACTCACTGAGCCAACTTGTTAGTCCCACATTACCATCTTGGCATGTAACTAATTTGAAAGATTAGTAAGATGGTTTATGTTCTCTTTCTCTCTCTTTTTTTTTTTTTGATCCTAAGATCAAAATCCTGTATTTTACAGTTTCCTCTTTATGTAGCATGTATCTTCTGTTGAGACCATGAAGATGCAGATGTTCTATATAGATCTGACCTTGAAAATATTTTATAGCTTAGTAAAAGTGTGGGAATCCATGTTTACTGTAAACCAAAAGCTAACCAGTTTAGCTCTGAACAGTGGTTAAAGTAACTGCATTTGTAATTTTAATTAGACTGGAAGCAAAGGAAGCTGAAGAAGAGCAACGTGGTGTCCTTGAAGGCCTACAAAGGGCTGGCTGAGGTGGCTGTGAAGAGCCTGTGTGAGCTGCTGGTGGCCCTGCCGCATTTTAACTTCCACAACAACATCATTGTACTCATTGTCCCTTTGATGAATGATGGGTCCAAATTGGTGGGTTGCTCCAATACTAGTTTCTTGCTCTTGTCCTTATGGGAAGATTACACACTATGTATTTCATCTTACCCCTATAAATTCTTTATAAGCTGTATCAGTTTATTATGCACTGTCTCTAAGAAAATGATTTGTGCATTAGTTTAGTGAGTGGTTCTCCATGGAGGCTTTTAACATCTTGTAATGCACAAGACAGTTCCCCAACAGCAGGGTTGCCTGATCCAAAGTGTCAGCACTGCTTATGGAAACACCTTCTTTTTCAGATATCTGAACTGTGTTGTGAAGCAGTAAAGAAACTCTTTAAACAAGATAAATTAGGCCAAGCTTCTCTTGGTGTAATTAAAGTGATTTCCGGTTTTGTAAAGGGCAGAAATTATGAAGTTAGGCCGGAGGTAAGCCTCTCTTTTCTTACTTTGAAGTTTGTTTTAAATTATGAAGTTAATTTTTTATTGTTTGAAGAAATTTATTTACAGACTTATATAAGGTAAAAAGTTAAATATATGCATCCATTAAGTGTACGTATTGCTGGCAGTTTGTTATGTATATCTTCCTAGATAGATGTATTTGTAAAAAGATATATGCGTCCTTGTTTCAAAACTTAAAAAAATAGGCTTTTAGTAGGAATACTTCTCTGCTAACTGACGTGATGATGTGGTGAGTTTCAGCATCCCACTCAGGAACATACAGCACCCTGCTACCTGGTAGATGGTTGTCTCAAGAGTTCTCCTGATATAGTTGGTGTTAGAGAGTATTCTATGAATTAGAGTTCTTGAGTAGAGTTAGTGGATCCAGTAGTAATCACATTGTAAACAAGAGATTGCAAAATGGTTTTCTAATAATACCGTGTCATTTGTGCTGTTGTTAGTGGTTTGAGTCATTTCCCAACTGACTGCCCAGTGCTGAATGTTACTGTTGAATCTTTTGTTAGTTTGTGAGGTGTAAAGCTGCCCACATTGCACATGTGTCAATTTGCATATCGTGTGTGTGTGTGTGTGTGTGTGTGTGTGTGTGTGTGTGTGTGTGTG